>SJYV01029701.1:490580-544930 GCA_006410875.1 Neotragus pygmaeus
AAATATATATATATATATATATATATATATATATATATACACACCCATATTATTTATAATAGCCAAGTTACAGAAGCTATCTGTCTATGGATAAATGAATGGGTAAAAAAGATACACCCACACACATAACATACAATGGAATATTACTTGGCCACAAAAAAGAATAGAATCTTTCCCTTTCCAACAACATGAGTGGATCTGAGGGTATTATGCTAAGTGAAATCAGTCAGGGAAAGACAGATACCACATGATTTCACTTATATGTGGAATCTAAAAACCAAAACAAATGAACTCACAAAATAGAGTCATAGATTCAGAGAACAAACAGGTGTTGGTCAGGGGAGGGTATTGTTGAAAGAAAAGAAATAGGTGATGGAGATTAAGACATTCAAAATTCCAGTTGCAGCATAAATACATCACAGGTTTTGAAATGTACAGTGTGAAGAATACAGTCAACACAGAAAAACAAAACAAAACTGTGTGAATGTTTATTCCTAAATCTGTAATAGCCAAGTGTAGAGGCCACCCATGTGGCATGGATGAATGGGCTGATGGGTGGGAAAAGGTGGAAGATGCAAGGGTTACTCCTCAGATCCCTGGCTTTTTAATCAGGTACTTGATTGAAGCTTTTCTGTTTCATTCACCAATTAATTTTCCTACCTATTCATCTATTACTTTATCTTTAGTTTTTTGGAAAACCTTTTCTTCTGTTTTCTACTGTTTTTATTCTTTCTGATCACTCATTGATTATTTAATTAAATATGTCTACCTCATGTTTTGAAATAGGCAATGAAATAGGCTTATAAAAATAAAATGGGGAAATGAGAGTGATTAGCAGCTTAAAATGACATCCAGCTGACTTTCAATTTCCTCATTACACTGGCAGAAACAGAACACAATTACAGAAAGAGACTCCAAATAAATCATTAAAAATATTACTTTAACCTTCTCTCTAACCACCTGTTTAAAAAGTAATAGTATTTATTCTAGTAACTGACTTAATGAATTTCCAATGCTCAAGCAAATACTAACTGGGAAAGAGAGAAATTAAGCAAAAGGAGAAATAAGACAAACTATTTGCTATATTATGCTGTGCATATTATATTATGTATATTATACATAATTATATATTGCGTTTGAAGTAGAATTATATGTTGTATTTTATAGATGATTTTTATATACTATATATCAATCCAGTAAAGTCTGCCTGTAATGTAGGAGACCTGGGTTCAATCCCTGGGTCAGGAAGATTCCCTGGAGAAGGTATTCCCCGGAGAATCCAGTATTCTTGCCTGGAGAATTCCATGGATAAAGGAGCTTGGCAGGGTACAGTCCATGCAGTCGTAAAGAGTTGGACATGACTCAGCGAACACATAGATATATACACACTTAAGAAGACCCTATTGTTTGGGGAATTCCCCAGTTAGACCATAGTGGGAAGCAGGCCCAGCTTCCCATTACTGAAACTGGAAGTGACAACTTTCCCCTACCCCCACCTCCTGGCCACAAGGTACAACCATGTGGCCTCAGAGGCTGGGATTCGTATTTGAGAAAATCATTGTGGGAGAGATCAAGGTAGTCTCTCCCCTTTGAAACTTTTTCCAGGTTGAGGTTTTGATTCCTTTGCAAAGGAGAGTGCAGGTAAATGTACCTGTTTAAACTGTAAATATTCCTGGGACTTCGCTGGCAGTCCAATGGTTAAGAATCCACACTTAACTGCAGGGGGCATGGGTTTGATCCTTGGTCCAGGAGCTAAGATCCCACATGCCATGCGATACAGCCAAAGAGAGGGGGCAAAAAGAAAGTAAATAAAATGTAAATATTCCTAGATAAGTGAGATGTTACTGACCTGGAAGGGAGATAGATTGCTGTTCATTATAAAGGAAAATCAAGGGAAACAAGACAAGAGAAAATCACGTTTGAAAGAAGAATGCTGGAAATACTCAAGAGACAGCCCAGACTGGGGGTCCGAGGGGGACACAGGACCCAGACTTTTCGGAAGCCTGGGAATCTGGGAAGGACAGACAAAGGTCTTCAGGTAGGAGTGGACCTCGTCAGTGTGTGGTCCAGGGCAGCACAGGCCAGACATTAGCGCAGTAGGTGCCGGAATTGTCACCTGTTTTAAAGTAGGGGGTCTCCCCTTATGGCTCAGCTGGTAAAGAATCCGCCTGCCATGCGGGAGACCTGGGTTCGATCCCTGGGTTGGGAAGATCCCCTGTAGAAGGGACTGGCTACCCACTCCAGTATTCTGGCCTGGAGAATTCCATGGACTGTGTAGTCCATGGGATAGCAAAGAGTCGGACACGATTGTGCAACTTTCACTTCACTTTAGTTAAAGTAGGGAAGCTCCAATTAATGGTAATTTTCTGAGGAGTGAAAGCCTCCTCAGGGCCTCCCAGGTGGCACTAGTAGGAAAGAACCAGCCTGCCAATGCAGGAGACATAAGAGAAAAGAGTTCTGTCCCTGGATCGGGGAGAACCCCCTGGAGGAGGGCATGGCAACCCACTCCAGTATTCTTGCCTGAAGAATCCCCATGGACAGAGGAGCCTGGTGGGCTACAGTCCATGGGGTTGCAAAGAGTTGGACATAACTGAGTGACTGAGTTGGACACAGCATAATCTGCTTAGTCTTTTACAACCAGTTCATTAGAAGATGAGTATGTCCTCTCAGGTTTCAGGTGAGCCTCTTTTCAAATTCAGTCTAAGTATCANTGCAAAGAGTTGGACATAACTGAGTGACTGAGTTGGACACAGCATAATCTGCTTAGTCTTTTACAACCAGTTCATTAGAAGATGAGTATGTCCTCTCAGGTTTCAGGTGAGCCTCTTTTCAAATTCAGTCTAAGTATCATTTCACAGTTATCTGTTGAACAGCTTAGACCTCGAAACTGCTGGCACTTGCCTTCAGAGACAACCACACTTACTCCTTATCTTGCTCAAGGAATGTAGAGATTCAGCTTGTTTTTTTGTTAATTGTTATTATTGTTGTTTTTACATTTTCTATCAATCTGTCCCTCAGATTGCTTATCAACTTTGACTCTTCCTGAAATTCCACAATCTGTCACTATTTCCCCAACCCTTAACAAACCTCTTACTTTAATTTGTTCCTTTGACTCTCCTGTTTATTTTCTAAGAAATGGAGGGAGCTTGAATATTAGTGTCTGTCAAGCGTAAAACAGCAGGAATGCAGATGCTATAAATTAACAAGCCAGAGAGTCAGAGTCTCCCGGGAATAACCCACTCCTGGAGGTCAGACCCTCAGGGCCCTCCTGAGTGCCTGCAGACTCTCCTGCCCATTGCCGTAGGTAATCCCCAGTGGGGAGATGCCATGGGTGACTCAGAGTCACNGGCAGGAGGAGAAGGGGACGACAGAGGATGAGATGGCTGGATGGCATCAAGGACTCGATGGACATGAGTTTGAGTGAACTCTGGGAGTTGGTGATCGACAGCGGGGCCTGGTGTGCTGCAATTCATGGGGTCGCAAAGAGTCAGACGCGACTGAGTGACTGAACTGAACTGAGAACTGAGAAAAATTTTGGAGATAATTATTTAGTCAACCTCTTGATGTTACAAATATGGAAAATTGGATCCAGAGAAGTAAGTGACCATAAGTCACACAATTAGTGGTAGGGCTAAGATCAAAAGTGGAGTCTAAAAACACTGGCTACCTTCCTCCATTTCCAAAATATGCCTCAGGTGTTAATAAGGTAAAAGCAGATTCACTTGCAAGACCTTCACTCTCAGTGGAAAAAATTAGGAAAATTCCCCCAGTCCAAGAGAGAGGAGCAGTTGAACCCAGCAGTTCCCACAGGATTCTGATGATCATTTGAATGTTCTGGTCTGGCCACTGCTGGGTTCATTTCAAATACCATAGCTCCCTTTCCCTGGCAAACTTCTTAAACTTACCCGGAAACCAGGAGTTAAGTATCAACTCCTATGAGCTCTACTTTCAGTTTTAACCGGTCAAACAGGAATAAATAATGGATTCAGCAGTTACCTAGAGTAAACATAAATACACTTGGTACACTGCTAATAACATGGCACAACTTTATTTAGACTTCTCTATTGGGAGAAATTTGTCTTAAATGTTCGAATTCTGTTTTAAGACTATGACAAAGCTACCATAGTTATTGTTGAAATGTTGGTTATAAGTTTGTGTGACAAATAAACAGGTAATCCCATAGACCCACAGATTGGTATAGTTGGGATAGATGAAATTTAAGGTTTCTTCCAACTCTAGCAGTAAAAAAGATCAATGATACTTTTAATGAATCTATGGACTATTGAAATTAATTTACTGAAAATCAGAAAATTAGACAATGGTAGTCAGTTCTAAAGTCTAAGCATCCTAATTCTATTCATTCATTCAGGAGAGACACCAGCTCAGGAATTAGGGACACAAAAATGAATAAAATAACCCCCTGCTTTTGAAGAACTTTCTATGTCATGAGAGAGGTAGACCCTTCAATGAAAAAATAATTCCATATTAATGTTACCATAGATCCATCTAATGCCTTCATTCAAACAATATGCTTTTTTCTTTTGGCTACCAACATACTATAACTTGAAACAAGTATAAAATATATTTCAGTCAAATTTTAAATCAATCATTTGAACCATATATATTATATACACACATACATGTTGTTTAGTTGCTGCTGCTGCTAAGTTGCTTCAGTCGTGTCTGACTCTGTGCAACCCCATAGATAGCAGCCCACAAGGCTCCCCCATCCCTGGGATTCTCCAGGAAAAAACACTGGAGTGGATTGCCATTTCCTTTTCTAATGCATGAAAGTAAAAAGTGAAAGTGAAGACACTCAGTTGTTTCCCANCTGCTGCTAAGTTGCTTCAGTCGTGTCTGACTCTGTGCAACCCCATAGATAGCAGCCCACAAGGCTCCCCCATCCCTGGGATTCTCCAGGAAAAAACACTGGAGTGGATTGCCATTTCCTTTTCTAATGCATGAAAGTAAAAAGTGAAAGTGAAGACACTCAGTTGTTTCCCACTCTTAGTGACCCCATGGACTGCAGACTACCAGGCTCCTCCGTCCATGGGATTTTCCAGGCAAGAGTACTGGAGTGGGTTGCCATTGCCTTCTCCAGTGGATCTTCTCAACCCAGAAATTGAACTGTATTTCCTGCTTTGGCAGGTGGATTCTTTACCACCGAACCACCAGGGAAATCATCAACAAATACATGATTGGTCAAATATTTGTTCATAAAACATAGTTTCAAGTAACCCACATCATATCCACAAGGACTTCATTGTCTAACCATGTTAAATTACTGTAGGAGTCTCAATACAACATTTTTCTTATCTTCCAATATATTAATCCACTCAAAGACTGAGATGGAATTATTTTGGTGTATCTTGTTCTTAATGAACACAATATATCTTTGATGATTACAAATTCTTTTTTTGCAAACCATCTCCTTAATTAATTATTCTGAAATTTCATTAGGTATTTATTTCTAAACTCACCAGTCAACAACGTCTTTTACCATCTTTTTGCCTATTCAAAAATCAAAACATTGCCCATTCCTAGTCTATTGGCCTCTTTTCTTTTCTTTGGAATTTCTCTGTGCTATAACCACATCAGCACAATCTCCAGGCTTAACATCAAGGCACTTTGATGGAAAAACCTGGAGATAAATACTAGTTGCTAGAACTTTTGATGTTTATATTAATGGAGGTTATGAGTTGTGCCAACCTACTTCATTTTCATCTTAATAGTGCATGATGTGTTAATCTGAATCCTGTTTGCTATTCAAAGCAGATGGAAATATAATCCTAGAATAAAACACAATTCGATTTGACTAATCTCAGAGAACATAATACTAATGATGTCTAATAACATGACTATTTTTACTGAGTGCTTTTCATCAGCCAGTCAGATTCTAAATTTGTATTCACTCAAAAAGGGAGAAGACTACACTTAGTGACAAAGAAAGATACAAGTCATATTTACAAACAGCTAGTCTAATAATGGGGCTTCCCTTGTAGCTCAGTCGGTAAAGAATCTGCCTGCAGTGCAGGAGACCTGGGTTCTATCCCTGGGTTGGGAAGACCCTTGGAGAAGGAAATGGCAACCCACTCCAGTATCCTTGCCTGGAAAATCTCATGGACAGAGGAGCCTGGTGGGCTGCAGTCCATGGGGTCGCAAACAGTCGGGCATGACTGAGTGAGTAACACTAACACTAAGCCTAATAACTTCCCTGGTAGCTCAGCTGATAAAGAATCTGCCTGCAATGCAGGAGACCCCAGTTTGATTCCTGGATCGGGAAGATCCCTGGGAGGAGGGATAGGCCACTTACTCTCGTATTCTTGGGCTTCCCCAGTGGCTCAGATGGTAAAGAATCCGCCCACAATGTGGGAGACCTGGGTTTGATCCCTGGGTTGGGCAGATCCCCTGGAGGAGGGCATGGCAATCCACTCCAGTATTTTTGCCTGTAGAATCCCCATGAACAGAGGAGGTTGGCGGGCTACAGTCCATGGGGTCACAAAGAGTCGGACACGATTGAACGACTAAGCACAGCACAGCCTAATAACTTAAGAAGTGGACAAGTGTTGCCAAGGATTTGAAGAAATCGGAAACCTCAGACATTGCTGTGATTATTGTATGCTGCTGCTGCTGCTAAGTCACTTCAGTCATGTCCGACTCTGTACGACCCCATAGACTGCAGGCCACCAGGCTCCCCCGTCCCTGGGATTCTCCAGGCAAGAACACTGGAGTGGGTTTCATTTCCTTCTCCAATGCATGAAAGTGAAAGTGAAGTCGTGTCTGACTCTTCGTGACCCCATGGATTGTAGCCTACCAGGCTCCTCCGTCCATGAGATTTTCCAAGCAAGAGTACTGGAGTGGGGTGCCATTGCCACATGGTCCCAAATAGTTTGGCACTTTCTCAAAAAGCTAAAACATAGAATTACCATGTGTGTGTGCTTAGTTGTTCAGTTGTGTCCAACTCTCTGCAGCTCCATGGACTGTGGCCTGCCAGGCTCCTCTGTCCATGGGATTTCCCAGGCAAGAATACTGGAGTGGGTTGCCATTCCCTCCTCCAAGGGATCTTCCTGACCCGGGGATTGAACCTCCATCTCTTCTGTCTCCTGCACTGGCAGGTGGATTCTTTACCACTAGTGCTTCCTGGGAAGTAATAGAATTACCATATGATCAAGCAATTCTACTTCTTGAAGTAGATACCCCAGAAGATTAAAAACATAGTTTACATAAAAACATGTATAGGAATTTCCCTGGTGGTCCAGTGGTTAAGACTGCACTTCCAATGCAGGGAGCATGAGTTCAATCTCTGATCAAGAAACTAAGACCCCCACAGACCATATAGGATGACCAAAAAAACCCCCCAAAACAATGCACATAAAATGTGCACCATTATTCATAATAGCCAAAAAGTAGAAATAACTCAAATATCCACCAGCTGATGAAGAGATTAACAAAATGTGGATATTCAGTCATAAAAAGGAATGAAGTACTGATATAGGCTACAACATGGATGAATCTTAAAAACATTATGCTAAGTGAAGGAAACAGTATACAAAAGGCCATATATTCTGTGAGCCCATTTATATGAAATGTCCAGAATATATAAACCCATAGCAACAGATTGATGTCTATTAAAGTAGATATGTGTTTGCCGGAGATAAGGAGAAAGGGGAATGGTAAGTGACTGCTTAATAGATACAGGGTTTCTTTTTGAGGTGTTGGAATGTTCTGGATTTGAGAATCGTGATGTACAATTTTGTGAATATACTAAAAATGATTGAATCATACATTTTCAAAGCGTGAATTGTGTATGAGTTCTATCTCAATTACTCAAAAGAAGTAATTATCCTTTAAGAGGCAAAAGCACATCACTTGAAATTTAAAAGGAAAAAAGTCTTTATGGGTAAGAAAAAAAGAACAAACCTGAGTTAAGGGAACATGAATATTACCTGATTAATGGTAGGTGCAGAATGCAGAGAATCGATGCCATTGACAAACATGAAGGGTGTCCAGAACAACTCCTGTAGTGAGGAACTAGAGATAGCTTCTCATGTGAGAAATTGTGGTGCCCGAGGAAGACCATAAAAAGTGAAGGCTTGCACAGACTTGTTAGCATATTTAAATATTTGATGAAAGACTCTTCCATTAAAGGGAGGCTTAATGTATAACAAAAGTAGAACCAGGGAGTTATTACTCCTGAGAACAAAAGCAGAATCAGGGAATGGGAAGTCCTGAGGAATAGGGCAAAATTTTAGCAAGCAAAAATGTCTACCATGCAGAGTATGGAGCTTCTCATCACTGGGAACATTCAAAGAAGGGCAGGTAATCTTGTGCTAGGAATGTTGTTAGGGCTATGTTTGAGAGAATATTAGACTAGATAAGCTAGAGTGAAAGTGAAGTCGCTCAGTCGCTCAGTCGTGCCCAACTCTTTGTGACCCCATGGACTGTAGTCTATCTGGCCCCTCTGTCCATGGGATTTTCCAGGCAAGAGTGCTGGAGTGGATTGCCATTTCTCTCAAATTTATATATATGTAGCCTCTTTCTAAATGCTGCCAGTTTGTCAGAAAAATCTGGAAAAGATTATTATTAGCAGATAAAATAGTCTCTTCAATAAAATGATATGGTAGGAAATCAGGAGAAAGATCTGAGAAAATACAAAGGTGAACTATAGCCTAACTGTACTTTCAATATGAACTTAAACTGGATGCCAGAGAATGCCAGGAATGTCATACAAGAAGGTTTTTTTTACCATTGAGAAAGGACATTTCATGCATGATTTTCAGTTCAGAAGTTGAAAGATGACATTCAATGAAAAACTATGTGCAAACTTAAAGTGATAAGCAGAGCCCACTGGAAAACTGAGAGGTAGAAACATGAGAGATAGCCCTGAATGAATTCTCAGTTTAGATTTTTGGTTGCATTCAACTCAGATTTTGTTGCAGTAAATGGATGTGATCTTTATGCTCAGTAATACATCATTGATCTCTGACATTTCAACTGGTAAAAATGATTAACATTTGCTGCTGCTGCTGCTAAGTCACTTCAGTCGTGTCCGACTGTGTGACCCCATAGAAAGCAGGCCACCAGGCTCCCCCGTCCCTGGGATTCTCCAGGCAAGAACACTGGAGTGGGTTGCCATTTCCTTCTCCAATGCATGAAAGTGAAAAGTGAAAGCAAAATCACTCAGTCGTGTCCGACTCTTCGCGACTCCATGGACTGCGGCACACCAGGCTCCTCTGTCCATGGGATTTTCCAGGCAAGAGTACTGGAGTGGGGTGTCATTGCTTTCTCCGATTAACATCTGACTGAGTCATTTTTGCCATAGTTGGATCTTCTTTAGAAATGCTGATGGTTTACCTTCATCAATAAAACATTGAATATGTATATGGAGCAGGGGTGGTATATCTCCAAGGTTCAAAAATTATCATTACTGATAATATGGTGTAGTGAATGAATTATTTTTTTATCCTATTTCTTATTTCAGACACTTTTATGAGGAGCTTTTCTCCCCAAATGTCAGCCAATTTCCCTGTGAAGTGAGTATTCATGGCCCATTTCTTCACTATATAACTTAGTATAGGTTAAAATTCTTTAACAAACAGACCTAAATTTCTTTCTTTGGCCAGTAACAGTCCATGTTGGTTCCAGTCAGTGGAGCAACTCTCCTCAACAAAATCATTTGCGAAGTCAGGCTTCTGTGGATTTATCCTCCCCTGGAGCTTTGTGTCTACTTGTATCCCACAGTGAGAGGGGAAGTGACATTGAAGAGAGCATGTGAGAGATTTTATCACTCCAGCTGGAAAGCAATATTTTTCAGTTAGTTTCAGAAAACCTGATTGGTTCACATTGAAAGTGTTAGTTGCTCAGTCGTGTCTGACTCTTTGCAATCCCATGGACTGTAGCCTCTGTCCATGGAATTCTCTAGGCAAGAATACTGGAGTGGGTTGCCATTCCCTTCTCCAGGGGATGTCCCCAACCCAGGAATTGAACGCAGGTCTCCCACATCACAGGCAGATTCTTTACCATCTGAGCCACCAGGGAAGCCCTAATATTTTCCAATTTGTTTCAGAAAACCTGATTGGTTCATCAAAGCAGACTGCTCTGATGGCTTCAGTTATTATTAAATGAAGTTTCACAACACCACACCTGGATTCCAGAGCTAAAAGATAACCAGTGCAGGGAAAATCAAGTTTAGATAACTAGCTCTGTTTCTACCATGGGTATATATGTGGATGTTCTAGTACACAAAAATTTTATATTTACATTCTTATTTTTCTTTTAGGGCTTCCCTGGTGACTCAGACAGGAAAGAATTTGCCTCTAATGCAGGAGACTCGGGCTTGATCCCTGGGTCAGGAAGATCCCCTGGAGAAGGAAATGGCAATTTATCCTTACCAGTAATACCCATGCCAGTATTCTTGCCTGGAAAATCTCATGGACAGAGTAGGCTGGCAAGCTACATACAGTTGATTTACAGTATTATGTTTGTTTTAGGTATACAGCAAGTGATTCATCATATTTATATACATACATATTTTCTCCAGATTCTTTTCCATTATAGGTTATTGTTGTTGTTCAGTTACCCAGTCACGTCTGACTCTGCCACCCCATGGACTGCAGCACACCTGTCTCTCACCATCTCCTGGAGTTTGCCCAACTTCAAGTTCATTGCATTGGTGATGCCATCCAGCCATCTCATCCTCTGATGCCCTCTTCTCCTTCTGCCCTAATCTTTCCCAGAATCAGGGACTTTTCTAATGAGTTGTTTGTTCACATCAGATGACCAAAATACTAGAGCTTCAGCTTCACTGTCAGTCCTTCCAGTGAATATTCAGGGTTCATCTCCCTTAAGATTGACTGGTTTGATCTCCTTGCTGTCCAAGGGACTTCAGGGAGTCTTCTCCAGCACCACAGTTCCAAGGTATCAATTCTTTGGCATTCTGCCTTCTTTATGGTCTAGCTCTCACAACCATACATGATCACTGGGAAGACTATAACCTTGACTATACAGATATTTGTCGGCAGAGTAAATCTGCTTTTCAACACACGGTCTAGGTTTTTCATTGCTTTCCTGCCAAGAAGCATTCATTTGATTTCATGGCCGCAGTCACTGTCCACAGTGATTTTGGAGCCCGAGAAGAGGAAATTTGTCACTGCTTCCACCTTTTCCCCTTCTACTTGCCATTCAATAATGGGGCTGAATGCCATGATCTTAGTTTTTTAATATTTAGTTTTAGCCTGTCTCTTTCACTCTCCTCTTTCACCATCATCAAGAGGTTCTTTAGTTCCTCTTCGCTTTCTGCCATTAGACTGGTATCATCCACTTATCTGAGGTTGTTGATGCTTCTCCTGCCTATCTTGATTCTGGCTTGTAACTCATCCAGCCTGGTATTTTCATGATGTGCTCAGCATATAGGTTAAAACAAACAGGGTGACAGCAGAGAATCCTGTCATACTCCTTTCTCGATCTTGAACCTATCAGTTGCTCCATACATTGTTCTAACTGTTTCTTCTTGACCTGCATACAGGTTTCTCAGGAGACAGGTAAGAAGGTCTGGTATCCCCATCTAAGAGCTTTTCACAGTTTGTCATGATCCACAGTCAAAGGCTTTAGTGTAGTCAATGGAACAGAGATAGATGTTTTCCTGAAATTCTCTTGCTTTTTCTATAATCCAGTGAATGTTGGCAATTTGATCCCTAGTTCCTCTTCCTTTTTGAAACCCAGCTTGGATATCTGGAAGTTCTTGTTTCACATAATGATGAAGTCTAGCATACAAGATTTCAGTCTCCTGCATTACTTCTTTTTAAAAATTCTTTCTATCATGGTTTATTACAGGGTATTAAATATAGTTCCCTGTGCTATATAGTAGGAATGTCTGTTTATCCATTCTATATATATTAATTATATATAGTTAGTCCCAAACTCCCAATCCAACCCCTCACCCCCACAACCACAAGTCTGTTCTCTGAGTCTGTTTCTGTTTCATAGATAAATTCATTTATGTCATATTTTAGATTCCACATACAAGTGATATCATATGGTATTTGTCTTTATCTTGCTAACTGACTTCATTTAGTATAATAATCTCTAGGTCCATCCATGTAGCTGCAAATGGTATTATTTCATTTTTTAAAAATGGCTAAGTAATGGTCTATTGTATATGTGTAACACATCTTCTTTATCCATTCATCTGTCAATGGACATTTAGGTTGTTTCCATGTCTTAACTACTCTAAATAGTGCTGCTATGAACATAGGAGTGTATCTTCCTTTTTAAATCATAGTTTTCTCCAGGTATATGTCCAGGAGTGGGATTGATGGATCATATGGCAATTCTCTTTTTCATTTATTTAGGATCCTCCATACTGTTCTCCATAGTGGCTGCACCATCTTACATTCCCTCCAAAAGTGTAGGAGGGTTCCCTTTCTCCACATTCTCTCCAGTATTTGTTATTGGTAGATTTAAAAATGATGACTATTGAATATATTTCTGATCAACTGATCTATTTGTGAATTGCAACACCATGACAATAATGAAAATGACATATTTAACAAGCAAAATTAGTAACATGCAAATGATCTGGAAATGGATTATTCAAGAGGAATGGCATCTTGTTAAGTGGCACTTGTTGAGACAAATAAGACAACTTGAGAATGTAACAGTTCATCCAATGATCAAGAGATTGTCAACAGGGTCAAGTGGACTGTAAACAGTATTGTGGTAGCATATTGCTAAATTGGCTTGCCACACTGCCATAGATTGGGCCCATAAGGAATACAAATAGATTTACAGTTTATCATCTACATAGAGAGCAAAAGGAAGATCAGCCTGGTGTCAGCTGCCTGGGCCCTAGTCCCACGGTATGACACTAAACAGGAGGGGCTGGATGACAGATTACAGAAAGTGTGGGGATCGCTCTGTTGTTCAGGAGCAGGACAGCGGCAGCAGTTACATGAACCAGAGAGTGAATGCCCTCTTCAATTTTCCCCACTGGGGCCCTTTTTTGCTCACCCTAGCACTGCCCTGCTGAGGAGCCAACTTTAAACTACTGCCAGGCAATTTTATGGATTTATACAGATGTTTGCAGCTGTATGTATCTAAGGGAAAGAAAGTACAAGGCAGAAAGTTCTGTGTTTAACTAAAACTAGGGCAATAGATAGGGCTTCCCAAGTGGCGCTAGTGGTAAAGAACCCACCTGCTAATGCAGGAGGCATAAGAGATGCAAGTTCAACCTCTGGATTGGGAAGATCCCCTGGAGAAGGTCACAGCAACCCACTCCAGTATTCTTGCCTGGAGAATCCCCTGGACAGAGAAGCCTGGTGGGTCCATACGGTTGCAAAGAGTCGGACACCACTGAAGTGACTTAGCATGCACACAGGGAGATACATGAGAAATGACCTGTGACTGACTTCAAGATACAGAAGAGAAAATGCCTCAGAGTGGCTCCACACTGTGCTTATCTCCACTTGCTCCAGGAGCAGTTTCAGAACTCTTAAGCCTTGCCTACATGGCCTTTGTGGAGACGTTGAAAGTTGTTAGGATGGACGGCAAAACTGTCCCCCTGGAAAACAATACTGAATCTCTTGATTCCTACAATCAGGGAATGCTATGCTGATTATACAAAGTCTCTCCAAGCAGAGCAAACTGTTAATCTTATATTGAGATTTTGGACAAGGTGGAGTTGAGAGATTGGCAAATTTTAGAGGCATTAGAGATTGATACCACTAATAAGAAGCTGGTTGATATTGAATGTTAGCACTCAGAGGCTTGTGCCCAGGGATATTCATGATTGGCTGGCTATCAAAGTGAGGGGCTATCCTTGATGGATTATATGGTTCTGACTGCTACTTGTTCCTAGGGCCTCAAGGCCATGGGTACTTTCCTAGGAGTAGGAACCTGGTTTTATTTTCAATGTGCTGTGCTTGGTCACTCAGTTGTGTCCAAGTCTGTGACCCCGTGGACTGTAGCCCACCAGGCTCCTCTGTCCATGGGGATTTTCCAGGCAAGAATACTGGAGTGGGTTTCTATGCCCTCCTCCATGGGATCTTCCCAACCCAGGGATCGAACCCATGTCTCCCCCATTGCAGGGGGATTCTTTACTGTCAGAGCCACCAGGGAAGCCCTTATTTTCAATACGTAAAAGAATATCACATCTATTTCTGCTTTATTGATTATGCCAAAGCCTTTGGGTGGATCACAACAAACTGTGGAAAACTCTTCAAGAGATGGGAATACCAGACCACCTGACCTGCCTCCTGAGAAATCTGTATGCAGTTCAAGAAGCAATAGTTAGAACTGGAAATGGAACAACAGGCTTGTTCCCAGTTGGGAAAGGAGTACATCAAGGCTGTATATTGTCACCCTGATTATTTAACTTATATGCAGAGTACATCATGCGAAATGCTGGGCTGGATGAAGCACAAGCTGGAATCAAGATTGCCAGGAGAAATATCAATCACCTCAGATATGCAGATGACACCACCCTTATGGTAGAAAGTGAAGAGGAACTGAAGAGCCTCTTGATGAAAGTGAAAGAGGAGAGTGAAAAAGCTGGCTTAAAAGTCAACTTTCAAAAAACAAAGATCATGGCATCCGGTCCCATTCAGTTCAGTTTAGTTCAGTCACTCAGTCGTGTCCGACTCTTTGCGACCCCACGAATCGCAGCACGCCAGGCCTCCCTGTCCATCACCAACTCCCAGAGTTCACTCAGACTCCCGTCCATCAAGTCAGTGATGCCATCCAGCCATCTCATCCTCTGTCGTCCCCTTCTCCTCCTACCCTCACTCCCTCTCAGCATCAGAGTCTTTTCCAATGAGTCAACTCTTTCCATGAGGTGGCCAAAGTACTGGAGTTTCAGCTTTAGCATCATTCCCTCCAAAGAAATCCCTGGGCTCATCTCCTTCAGGATGGACTGGTTGGATCTCCTTGCAGTCCAAGAGACTCTCAAGAGTCTTCTCCAACACTACAATTCAAAAGTATTACTTCATGGCAAATAGATGGGAAGCAATGGAAACAGTGACAGACTTTGTTTTCTTGGGCTCCAAAATCACTGCAGATGGTGACTGCAGCCATGAAATTAAAAGATGCTTGCTCCTTGAAACAAAAGCTATGACCAACCTAGAGAGCAAAGGTCCCTCTGGTCAAAGCTATGGTTTTTCCAGTAGTCATGTATGGTGGTAAGAGTTGGACTATAAAGAAGGCTGAGTGCCGAAGAATTGATGTTTTTGAACTGTGGTGTTGGAGAAGACTCTTGAGAGTCCCTCAGACTGCAAGAAGATCACACCAGTCAATCCTAAACGAAATCAGTCCTGAACATTCATTGGAAAGACTGATGCTGAAGCTGAAACTCCAATACTTTGACCACCTGATGTGAATAACTGACTCCTTGGAAAAGACCCTGATGCTGGGAAACATTGAAGGCAGGAGGAAAAGGGGACAACAGAGAATGAGATGGTTGGATGGCATCACTGACTCAATGGACATGAATTTGAGCAAGCTCAAGGAGTTGGTGATGAAGAGGGAGTCCTGGCATGCTGCAGT
This sequence comes from Neotragus pygmaeus, assembly GCA_006410875.1. Taxonomy (NCBI): domain Eukaryota; kingdom Metazoa; phylum Chordata; class Mammalia; order Artiodactyla; family Bovidae; genus Neotragus; species Neotragus pygmaeus. The sequence goes on from SJYV01029701.1 coordinate 506,118, forward strand.
CCATGAGGCTGCAAGGAGTTGGACATGACTGAGCAACTGAACTGAACTGAAAAGAATATCTGTGAAAATAATCTTTCAGTTCAGTTCAGTTCAGTTCAGTCACTCAGTCATGTCCGACTCTTTGCGACCCCATGAATCGCAGCACGCCAGGCCTCCCTGTCCATCACCAACTCCCAGAGTTCACTCAAATTCATGTCCATCGAGTCAGTGGTGCCATCCAGCCTCGTCGCTAAAATTTGTGAAACATCAGTGAATAAAACCATTCCATTGTTTTGTTTTTCCTCTGAAACTTCCAGACTGCCTTCTGGCCAGTTGATGGGCTGTGGAGACCACCTGAGGCCAACTGCATCTTCAAAAACTTTGTCCCAGTCTGAACTCAGCCTCATTTATCTTTAGTCTTTGGCCTGCTGCCTAGGACGTAATAGTTGCTCGATTCATAGTTGAAGTATTAATCTTAAAAATAATCCTTAGGAATGCCAGAAGGAAAAAAAAAAAACTGGAAGGATTGGACAGACAAGGAAGTGGTGTGTTCCACAAGGTTGCTGCATGACAGTTCTGTACGTGTTTGGTTGATATTAGTACTTTACTCATTTAGATGAAATGCATGAAGTGTCTTATGTGTTCCAGGTATGTTCCAGGTATGTGTCATATCATATAATTGTCAGGATCCCACATATCTGTCTTTGTTAAGAAGGATAATGAAGACTGTGATGAAGCTGCATCAACGTAGTGAATCTAGAACTTGTCCAGGGAAACCAGCCCCTCCGGGCCAGTGGTTAAAATCTGGACTTACGGGCAGTTTCACGCATCTTCCATCGTCCTGCCTGACCTACTTTGTGATGGGAGCAGGACAGGGGCCAGCAAAGAGGAAGAGACGGGTGTGCGAGCAACAGGCTGCGGTCAGGAAAGGAGACGGACTGAGATGGAGGATGGGCATCGGAGCCCGGGAGTGTCCTGGGGCAGGAAGCGGTGCCGGGGGCGGGGGGCGGGGGGAAGGCGGTGCCGGGTTCACATTGGCCCAGCAGACGCCCCTCCCCTCCCCAGGACGCGCCCAGCAAAAGTGATCTTGCCTCGCAGCTGAGGGGTGAGGCGACTTCGGGGCAACTGAGCAAACATGGCTGAGTACACGCGGCTGAAGAACTGCCTGGCGATGATCCGTCTACGAAATCCGCCAGTCAATGCGATCAGGTAACAGGCTCTCGGCGATCAGTCCGGGGATGGCGAGCAGGGGCGTACCTGGCTGCCTGCAGTGGAGGCTTTGACTTCCCCCTACTGGTTTAAACAGAGAAAGACACTGACACAGATAGAATCAGGGCATATGCCAGGACCTCTTACACTGTGGTTTCCCAGACGATAAAGCGTCTACCTGCAATGCAGGAGACTCGGGTCGGGAAGATCCCCTGGAGAAGGAAATGGCAATCCACTCCAGCCCTCTTGCCTGGAAAATCCCGTGGACGGAGGAGCCTGATAGGCTACAGTCCATGGGGTCACAAAGAGTCGGACACGACTGAGCGACTTCACTTTAACTTTACATTGGTAGGCTCGGTACCCGTTTGCAGAGAACTCTCATCTCCGTTTCGCTGATAAAGAAACCGAGGCTGAGAGGAAGACAGCTAGAAATTGGGGAGCTGCGCCCGAACCGGTCTGTCCGTGCCAACTTCGTGCTGAACTCCTGTTTACTTGCAACTTTGATTTCTCAGATGTACTTTCTAGTCCAGAGGTCTTAGGCTGTGCTACCTGGACCTTGATCCCTCCCTTCCCAACCTGGAGTCCAGGCCACCCTTACAGTGTGTGACTCAAAGCTTTGGGAGCCCCAAAATACGGTGGCTTCACACTGTTAAAAATAAAGCTCCTCATTAATGCCAATATAGTGAGTAAAAGAGAATTATGTCCTGGCGCAGAAACACAAAGATGTATCTCTTGGTTTGTCCTAAACCTCAAGGTCTTAGTGCTTTGGTGAAGATCCATGTTAGAATAAGCTCATGTCAGAAGTAGCCTGCTTGTGCTGCTAAGTCGCTTCAGTCGTGTCCGACTCTGTGCGACCCCATAGACGGCAGCCCACCAGGCTCCCCCGTCCCTGGGATTCTCCAGGCAAGAACACTGGAGTGGGTTGCCATTTCCTTCTCCACAGAATTAGCCTATTGAATAGCATTTCCTGAAAAACTGCTATGCTGTTTATGTTCTTTTATCGTGGAGTAGTTTTCTTGTTAATCTAGTAAAAGCATTACTTTAAAAAGTGAGATTAACGCTGCTGTTTTGAAAATTGATGATATATAGGTTTGTGCTAAGTCACTTTAGCCGTGTATGAATCTGTGTGTCCCCAGGCTCCTCTGTCCATGGGATTCTGCAGGCAAGAATACCTGCCTGAGTTGCCATGCCCTCCTCCAGGGAATCTTTACCACCCAGGGATTGAACTCTTACGCCTCTTGCATTGGCAGGGAGGTTTTCACCACCAACACCACCTGGTTCTTTTATATCACTGAAAAAAGTATAGTGATCAACCTGGGGAGAAAACCACTCGTCCACAGGAAGTAGGGAAATGATCATTTACAGAGAACGTATAAAGCATAAAGAGATAGACTTTTGGTCAGAATCCTTACTGCATGCTGCTGGAGCAAAAAGAGACTGAAATGAGAAGACATGCTAATTTTAACTGAATTTTTGTCCTACTGTCATCAGATTTGGTTTTATCATTAGCATTAATATTATAACTTGTATTTTAATATACAATTTTGCATTTAATAATATAAAAATTTTCAGAAAAAAATCACACAGAATAAGTCCACTTACTTACCACTCGGAATAAAGCAAAATATTATTATTTCGGTTTTGATGAAGAAAAACATGAGTACTACAATTACATATCAATTTTGAACTTTGTATTTCAATTAAAATTACTAAGTATTAGGACTCTGCCTTAATCTTTTCTCATAATGGATAACTGTGCCCATCTCTAACTTTGGGGAAAATAGTTCCACAGTTTAGTACCTATAACTAGGAATATTTTCCCATAACTACTTAAAATGTGTCTGGTATTTAACCTGTTCCCTTTCCCCCTTGCAGGAGAAATTTTAGTACCTACCTCATTAAGTTGTGAGGTTTAAATGTGTTGCCGATTAGAAACTGACACTTAGATGTGTGTGTGTGTGTGTGTGCACTTAGTTGTGTCTGACTTTTCGACCCCATGTACTGCAGACTACCAGGCTCTTCTGTCCATGGGATTTTCCAGGCAAGAATACTGGAGTGGGTTGCCATTTCCTACTCCAGGGGATCTTTCCAACTCAGCCGCGTCTTTTGCATCTCTTTCATTGGCAGACGAATTCTTTACCACTGCACCACCAGCTATCATTATTTTTATTAGGCAAAAGNATATGTAAAATAAATAGCCAACAGGAATTTGCTGTATGTCTCAGAAAACTCTAACAGTGGCTGGTATCAACCTAGAGGGTTAGGATGGGAATGCTGATGGGAGGGAGGTTGAAAATGGAGGGAATATATGTATACCTTTGTCTGATTCATGTTGAGGTTTGACAAAAAACAAAATTCTGTTTAAGCAATTATCCTTCAATAAAAAAAGAAAAAAAAATTATCAGGTGAAGATGCAAACATAGTGACAAAATATGGCCAAAGTATCTGAGGTGATGATTTATTCATATTTGTGGCACCTTTTCTTCTTTTCCCAAATGAATATATTACACTGTTGGCAAAAATTGCATGGATATAAAGGCCCATTTATTCTTACTGTAACCAGAGGAATTTTTTTGCTTTTTCTTCTTCTTTTTTTTTTAACCAGAGGAGCTTAATGTATATCAGTAGTAGTGTAAGAAGAAATAGATGTTGAAATAGTGACAAGAAATATTTAAAGTTTAATCATTACCATTTAGTTTACCTGCTATGTACCAGTACTGTGTGACTTATTTATTTATTAACAATGGAAATAGTAATATTTTGACATACTTTAAATTTTAATCCTTGGTTGTTGTTTAGTTGCTCAGTTGTGTTCTATTCTTTGTGACCTCATGAGTTGCAGCACACCAGGCTTACCTGTCCTTCACTATCTCCTGGAGTTTACTCAAGTTCATGTCCATTGAGTCGGTGATATTAATCCTCAGTAAATCCTACAATTTTCATCTACTGATGACACGGCTGAACCTAAGAGAGATTTAAAAATGTGCCATTTACTAGGTATTAAATGGCTAATTCAGCTGTTTGAAAACTTAAGGTTGGGAGTCCAAGATGGTGACTTTGAGGGATGGAATGAAGGATCAGAATCATGAAAAATCACAACTGGTATTTCTTGTAAAAAAAGGAGATAGGAGAGAATGTAGGAAAGTTCAGAAGCAGAAAAAATAACTGTCCTAGAAAAGCATTGGGATTATCAGGCTTGATTTAATGGACTTAGGTAGAACAATGTACCCAACAACTGGAAAAAATATATGCTCCAATCTGCCACATTTACAAAAATTGATCATGTACTGGACCATGAAAGCTTATCTCAGTAAATTTCATTTAGACTGTATTCTCTGACAATACAATCAAGCTAGAAATCAATAGCAAAAATATAACTAAAGATTCTCATGTATTTGGAAAATAAATTCACTTCTTCATAACATTTTAGTCAAAGCAGAAGTCATAATGCAATTTAGAATACATTTTGACATGAATAATAATAAAAACACAAAACCTGAGGCATACAGCCAAAGCATAGTGTAGCAGGAAATGTATAGCCTTAAAGGTATAAGTCAGAAAAAAAAAGACTAAAACATATTGTGTTAAGTGTCTCTATCAAGGGACTGACAAGCAATAAAACAGATCCAGTGAAGTAGAAGGAAGGAAATGATGGAGGGGAAATTACTAAAATAGAAAATAAATGTGAGTCACGAGAACAATAATGTCAAAGGTTCTTTGACTAGTAATAACAATAAAATTGATAAAGCTTCAGAGAGACTGAAGAGAAAAAGAGAGAAGGTACAAACACTACGTATAAAGAATGACAAAAGGGATAGCACTACAGATGCTCTAGCCATTCAAGAAGATCATATGAACAAGTAGAAAAATAGAGCTTACAAAATTGACTCAAGGAGAAAGAGAAAACCATTAAAGAAATTGAATCAGTAGTCCAAAATTTCACACGGTAAAGTCAAGTCCCAAATGACTTCATTGGTAATCTCTAATTGAAAAGTCAAGAGAAATATTATTCTAATTTAACACAAACAGAGAATAAAAATAAGAGGGAACACTTTCTAAATTAGTTTCCTGGGGGTTCTGTAACAAATGAGCACAAACTAGTGACTTACAATGACAGAAATTTATTCTCTCAGCATTCCAAGGCTTTAAGTTCAAAATCAAGATATTTGCAAGGCCATTCTTTTGTTGTTATTGTTGTTGTTAAGTGGCTAAGTCATGTCTGACTCTTTGCAACACCATGGGCTGCAGCATGCCAGGCTTCCCTGTCCTTCACCATCTCCCAGAGTTTGCTCAAATTCATGTCCATTGTGTAGGTGATGCCATGCAATCATCTCATCCTCTGTCATCCCCTTCTCCTATACTTAATCTTTCCCAGCTTCCAATGAATATTCAGCATTGATTTCCTTTAGGATTGACTGGTTTGATCTCCTTGCTGTCCAAGGGGCTCTCAAGAGTCTTCTCCAGCACCACAGTCTGAAAACATCAATTCTTTGGTGCTCAGCTTTCCTTATGGCCCTACTCTCACCTCTGTGCGTAACTACGGGAAAAACTATGGCTTTGACTATGTAGACCTTTGTCAGCAAAGTGATGTTTATGCTTTTTAATACACTGTCTAGGTTTGTCATAACTTTTCTCCCAAGGCACAAGCATCTTCAGTTCCAAGGAGCAAGCCATTGCATGGCTGCAGTCACTGTCTGCAGTGATTTTGGAGCCCAAGAAAATAAAGCCTGTCACTGTTTTCTATTTTTCCCCCATCTATTTGCCATGAAGTGATGGGACCAGATGCCATGATCTTAGTTTTCTGAATGTTGAGTTTTAAGCCAGCTTTTCACTCTTTTCTTTCACCTTCATCAAGAGGCTGTTTAGTTCCTCTTTGCTTTCTGCCATTAGTGTGGTATCATATGCATATCTGAGGTGATTAGTATTTCTCCTGCCAATCTGGATTCTAGCTTGTGCTTCATCCAGCCTGGCATTTCACTGGATGTGCTCTGCATAGAAGTTAAATAAGCAGGGTGACAATACATAGCTGTATTTATTTATTTTTGGCTGTGCTAGGTCTTCACTGCTGCCTGGGCTTTTCTCTAGCTGTGGTTAGAGGAGGCTGCTTTCTAGATGCAGTACACAGGCTTATTGCAGGGGCTTCTCTTGTAGAGAGCAGGCTCTAGGGCACATGGGCTTCAGTAGTTGTAGCTCTGGGGCTCTAGAGCACAGGCTTAATAGTTGTGACACACAGCCTTAGTTGCTCTGTGTCATTTGGGAGAACCCATGTCTCCTGCACTGGAAGGCAGATTCTTTACCACTTAGCCAACAGGGAAGCCCTGCAAGGCCATTCTTTTTCCAAAGGCTCAAGGGAAGTCTCCTTCCTTGCCTCTTGTAGTTCCTTGGTGGCTAGCAATCCTTAGCAATCCTTGGCTTATTGCTGCATCGCTCCTATCTCTGCCTCTGTCTTCGTTTGGCTTTCTCCTCTGTTTCAGTATTTCCCTGATCTTACACAGACCCATCCTAATCTGGTATGACCTCTTCTTTACCTGATTATATCTGCAAAGACTGTATTTCCAAATAAGATCATATCCATGGATTCCAGGTAGACACTATTCAGTACAACTCATCTCCCAACTCATTCTGTGAGGCTACTTAAGATCACAAAGTAATTTACATATATGCATTGGGAAAAAACAGACTTCACCAAAATATTACATTGTTATCTCTGTGTGGTGATATTTGGGGTAATATTTCTGTCCTTTATAATCTTGTGTATTTTTCAAAATTTCTATAATGGGTATGTTTAGTTGCTTGTTGGAGTCCTTTAATGGACTGGAACCTGGTGGTTTAGAGCTGAAGATAAGAAAGTGAAAGAGAGAAAGAGGCTGATATTCCCTGGTTTAAGCAGAGAACCAATAAAGCCCTTGACACAGGACTTGCTTCACTCACAAAGACACCAGGCATCCTCTCGAGGGGGTGAAGGCACAGGGCGCCTTCTCGAGAGGGTCTTAGAAGCCCAGGCAGGAGAATGAGCACGATGGGTTTCTACTCCAGAGAACTAGCCAGAGAGACAGTAAGAGGGAGAGAGAGAAAGAAAGAAAGAAAGACAGACATGGGGACCCAAGCTCTGATGGAGCAAAGGTGCTTTAATGATCTTTCTGTGAGTATATACAGGCTGCTGTACAAGAAATTTCTTTCAACAATGATAAAGATCAGAAAACCAAACGCACAGCAACCGTTACCAAGGGAACAAGGGATTAATAATGGTCACAAGATCAGGAGACAACCCATATCTCAAGAAAGGGGATCAAGACTAAGCAGTTTTGTCATAAAGAGAATGTTTACTAAAGGAGATTCAAGCCTGTCTCACAGAATGACCTCAGTTCCTGGGAGCAGCGTGCTGTTCCATTTTGATAAGGAACAAAGGACTTCTGAGAAACAGCACGTAGGAATCCTCCTGTTAAACATTCCCTGACAATTCCCCCTTATTTATTTAAAATTTGTAAAAAGAGTTCTGACCAGTAGAGTTTGTTTAGTTTTAACAATCTTTGCATGAAGGCAATGGTAGATGACAAATACAATTGTCAAGACAATCACCAAAATTACAGTTCCAGACCCGATGCTGTGAGCAATGTTTTGAAATCATCAGCGTGGGTCTAGCCCAGATAATTGATCAGCTAGTTGTTCAGCTAAAGTTTTCAAATTAGTGGAAGAGAACAGATTTTTAGAAAAGGCTTCAAAAATTTCTTTTTGTAATAATTGTACATTCGAGAGGCATTATCATGTATGTTTTGTAAATGAAATTTGATTTGTTCCCAGTTGTAGTCACTGTTATTGAAATGAATGGAAGTAACACAAAATTGAGGAGAATTCCAATCACATTTTAGCATCACCTGTTTTTGTACATCTGTTAATTGATCTCTAACCCATCTGATGGCGGTTTTTAGTTCCTGTATTTCCTCTTGAATATCCTCATCTATCTGAGCCTGAGTGGCCCACATAGTATGAGCATCTTTAGTTCAATTTTGGATAAAATTATGTGATTGAGTTGAGGTTTGTAAAGTAATGCCAGTGATGGCAGCAGTGGTGCAAACAGCTATTAATCCCCAAATGCCAAAAATCAGCCATCCAATGAATTGTTTAGATCACTGGAGCAATTTATTAAGTAACTGGGAAGCAAGTCCAGCCATGGGACCTTCTTCCCAGGGCCACTGGAGATTTATTGGTAACCACAGATTATGTTGAGATCGAAGAATCAAAAGGGAGTCATTTCTCAAGGAAATAGAGGAGTTAAGACAAGGATATAATTTTCAATTTATGCAAGTTATAGAATGTAAAGTCTTACTGTATTGTAAATTTCCTATAGCTATAACAAAAGGAAGTGGAACACAAGCTTATATGAAATATGATTGATTATAATGAAAGAAATAGTTTCTATGACTACGATTGGGCCCTTTGAAATGTCCAGTACAAGTCTTAAGTTCTTCAGTGTTCACACCAAGTTTTCAGATGTCCCATTGTTTAGGCCCAATCTGTTTATCAAGGATGATTCAAGGACGAGGGCAGCCATTCCACCGTCAAGCCATCCAAGAAGTCCTTTGTCATGATAATGCTCCATTGTAGTATTAGTAACCTTCTATGCTACTTGAGTAACATAATCACACACAGTGCTGTTAATATCATCTGAGCAGTTAGATAACCACATACCATGGGGTCCCCAGTCAATAATTGTATGATTAGCCATAAACATTAATTTTCCTGATTTGGCCTGACATTTGTCCCAATGAACAGAAATATATTTAAAGTTCTTATTAGTAAACCTCTGCATAGTGTTTTTTGTTCTTTTCTTAACTCTTTCCCTAAAGTTTCAGTAGTATAAACATGGTTCACAAACAAAGAAAGGGCAGTAAATAATCCAAGCAGTGTCTGAAAGTCCTCTTTTGGAGGCAGGACGAAAGCCCATGTTTGTCGAGTAACATTAATATATAATTTTGTTGGACCCATGCATAAAGGAAGGATTTTATAGCCTAGAGAAATGTTAATTAGTTTTCTTTCTTTCTCAGGATGAGAGGGCCCCTCCAAGTTCCAAGGAGGGGGCATATGTGTTGAGTCATTAGTGGATACAATTGGTCCTATATCCGTACATTTTATAACCTACAATAAAAAGGGGGGTTAGGTATGTAAGCCCAATAAGTGTGATCAATCAAGTCAGCCTGAGCGAGGGAAGCAAAAGCAAGCAAAGCAAGCATGGCGAAAAAAGAAAAAAAAATATTTTCAGGATTCTGAGGCATTCCCTGTTGAGAAATCAGATTTTCAGCTTGATTAGTAAGGATTTTTATCTGTCCCCCAGTAGGGAGATCATAAGGTCGATGACATCAAGTACGGTGTTTCTGGAAATTTTTAAAGCTGCTGTGGCTTGTACTGGTATTTCTTCCTCCTGGGGTTTTTGTTGTTTTGTCTCTAGTTTGAATGTTAGGGGCCCCTTTAGGCTGAATCTTCCAAAGAGGAAGCCAAATGAGTTCGTTGAATCCATCTGGAGAAATAGAAGCATACCTTTTTCCCTGTAAGATTAGTTTCTTAGATTTCCATTGATTAGTTAACCTGTCTTGATACCAAATGGGCAAAGGAATGGAGGTGTCCTTCAATGTCTCGAAATGTTTTTCTGTTTTGGTCAAAATATCTCCTTGCGTTGTTTAAAAAATTTAAAACAAATAAAGCTATATTAACAATAGTTATAGAAAGAAAGGAAAGCGATAATGATGAAAACATTCCTAGGAAATATTTCAGCCCCCCAAAAAAATCATCTAGAGATCTGTTTGGGGACTGGTATTTGGCTGTAGTTTCGAATTAATGGGTTGATTTCCTCCTCATTCAGTACATACATTTTTCCTGATATAAAAAGAAATAGGATCTGACTATATTTTAAGTGGTTTGTGTTATTTGGGGCAAAGGATTAGGAGCAAACACTCAAACATATTTTCCTAAGTAAAATTATTGAAAAGCTGATGCAGAACGACTTGATAAATGAAATGCTGCTCACATCCAAATACCTGACCTTGTCCCCTGAAAAGAAATGCAGCCTGGCAGCTGTTGAATCTCTCTGTCCAGTGTGTTAAGGAAGATGATTATACTTTCAAAACAGACCTGAAAAGAAGGTGAATATTTTGCACTTTTGATACTCTTAGAAACAAATAACTTATTTGGCAAATGGTGCCTTTTTTATGTTGTTTTTGTTTTGTATTGTGAAATAGGCATTGAAGTTGATGTTATTTTGTTTCAAGAATCTTACAGACTGGAAACAGAGATAAAGCTATATTAACAATAGTTATAAGCTTAAAGAATATATTGCATTAGAATCTAGTAAGGTTTGCTGTGGATAAGGAAGATAAAAGTGTTCCTGTGCATTTCTCCTTATTTAATATTTTATTTGTAGTTTTACTGTGTAATGTGTTTGTTTAATTATGTCTTGTATTTGTGGATTATAAGGAATGTTTGTAATCTATTTAATAGAGAATGAAAGTAAAAATTGTTTGAATTATTTATAAATATAGGCAGGGCCANATCAAGGCTATGTTTTTTCCTGTGGTCATGCATGGATGTGAGAGTTGGACTGTGAAGAAGGCTGAGCACCGAAGAACTGATGCTTTTGAACTGTGGTGTTGGAGAAGACTCTTGAGAGTCCCTTGGACTGCAAAGAGATCCAACCAGCCCATTCTGAAGGAGATCAACCCTGGGATTTCTCTGGAGGGAATGATGCTAAAGCTGAAACTCCAGTACTTTGGCCACCTCATGCGAAGAGTTGACTCATTTAAAGACTCTGATTCTGGGAGAGATTGGGGGCAGGAGGAGAAGGGGATGACAGAGGATGAGATGGCTGGATGGCATCATGGACTCGATAGATGTGAATCTGAGTGAACTCTGGGAGTTGGTGATGGACAGGGAGGCCTGGGCATGCTGCGATTCATGGGGTCGCAAAGAATTGGACACGACTGTGACTGAACTGAACTGAATGTTAATTATATTCAGGCAAGAGTGTTTTATACTATTAGTGAAAGTGAAAATCGCTCAGTCATCTCTGACTCTTTGTCATCCCATGGATGTCCATGGAATTCTCTAGGCCAGAATAATTCAGTGGGCTGTCTTTCCCTTCTCCAGGGGATCTTCCCAACCCATCAATCAAACCAAGATCTCCCGCTTTGCAGTCAGATTCTTTACCAGCTGAGACACAAGGGAAAACCAAGAATACTGGAGTTGGTAGCCTATTCCTTCTCCAGTGGATTTTCTCCACCCAGAAATTGAACTGGGGTCTCCTGCATTGCAAGTGGATTCTTTACCAACTGAGCTATTAGGAAAACCCTTTATACTATCAGGTGCTATACAAATAAAAGAAGTTTATTCAATTCAAGTTTTTACATTAAATGGCTATTATATCCATCACAGAAACAGAATTAATTTTCAAATTACTAGCATGGATTTTAAAAGTATTTCATAACTTTTATTAAATTAAAAACAAACAGCCTTTCTATTACAGAAGACACTTTTCCATTCAGTCAGTTGAGATCAGTCACTCAGTCATGTCCGACTCCTTGCGACCCCATGAATCGCAGCACACCAGGCCTCCCTGTCCATCACCATCTCCCGGAGTTCATTCAGACTCACGTTCATCGAGGCCATGCTGCCATCCAGCCATCTCATCCTCTGTCTTCCCTTTCTCCTCCTGCCCCCAATCCTTCCCAGCATTAGAGTCTTTTCCAGTGAGTCAACTCTTCTCATGAGGTGGCCAAGATACTGGAGTTTCAGCTTTTAGCATCATTCCCTCCAGAGAAATCCCAGGGTTGATCTCCTTCAGAATGGACTGGTTGGATCTCCTTGCAGTCCAAGGGACTCTCAAGAGTCTTCTCCAACACCACAGTTCAAAAGCATCAATTCTTCGGTGCTCAACCTTCTTCACAGTCCAACTCTCACATCCATACATGACCACAGGAAAAATCATAGCCTTGACTAGACGGACCTTAGTCGGCAAAGTAATGTCTCTGTTTTTGNCTTTTTCAACACCACAGTTCAAAAGCATCAATTCTTCGGTGCTCAGCCTTCTTCACGGTCCAACTCTCACATCCATACATGACCACAGGAAAAACCATAGCCTTGACTAGACGGACCTTAGTCGGCAAAGTAATGTCTCTGCTTTTGAATATACTATCTAGGTTGGTCATAATTTTTCTTCCAAGGAGTAAGCGTCTTTTAATTTCATGGCTGCAGTCACCATCTGCAGTGATTTTGGAGCCCCCCAAAATAAAGTCTGACACTGTTTCACTGAGCCACCAGATAAGCCCACAACTGTAATTAGTTTAAACGTAAATAGCCACCTGTGGTTTGAGGCCCCGTCGGGGACAGTGGGGCAAGACTGGAAGCCCTCTGAGGGCGGGGTCAGGGTCAGGATACCACTGCTGAACACCCCTTCCTCCACAACTGTGTCAGTGCTCAATATGCAAGTTAAATGATCAATAAGGTGAAGGAGTGAATGAAGGCATCAACCACTGGCAGGGGTTCTGAATGATCCCAGTCCCTGAGCCCCTCGGGCGACTCAAACCACCTGCCACTGGCCCGCTAGAGCTGCCCCACGGCCTCAGACCCCCCCAGAGAAGATGACTGGCTTCCAACAATGTCACCAGGGGGCGTGTGAGCCTCCCTCACTGCTGGGCTTCAGGAAGACACATCAGGATGAAGGCTGTGACCTAAGGTGCTGAGCCCCTGCAACTTGCTAAGACTCCCCTTCCCTCAGGGCACCTGTTGGGGTGCAGTTCTCTCCAGGCAGAGGGTGTTTCTGGGAGGAAGGGCGTTCTGGGCGGTGAGAGATGGTTTCTGTTCCTTAAGGTGAAGCTCCGATGTTCAGAAGCGGCCTCACGGGGGAGCCAGCCACCTGGGAAAGCAGGGAGGAGACTCCAGGGTCAGAGCGGAGAAGCCCGAGGTCTGTACAAGAAGACAGCCGTTTGGGGGCTGAACCTTGCCTTGTCTGGCCTGTTGATCTCTCAGGCTTTCCAGATGTCAGGGTCAAGTTCCAGCGTCCTCACTCATAAGGTGGGTGACCTGGGGCCGGTGTACCTGGCCTCGCTGAGACTCAGTTTTCTAATCTGTAGAATGGGTATAGGAGGAAGGTGGGAGGCAATCAGCACTCTCTGGCTTAACCTGGATGATCAGCCCAGCAGCGGGCCCTGGAGGGAAGGGGCGGCACCTGCAGGGTCAAATGTATGTCTCCTTTCGAAGGGAAAGACTGAGGGGGCACCTGCTCACAAACACCCTTCCTGCTGTTACTAACGTTTCCATTGCTCAGCTGGGCATGTAGACAGTAACACGACTTTCCAGGGCCACGTAGAAAAGACATGTGGCCCCAACCACCCTCCCATTCATCCTGGGTGTCTGTCCTCAGTCAGGGCCACTGCCCACACTCCACTTCCCCAGGTGACTCCTGGCCAGCTCACACACCCCTCCCACAAGAAACGTGTCTGAAGAAACCTCCTGCTCAGCCCTGGCCACTCCCACCCCCCATCGACCAGACTTACGGTCCTTTATTACTTTATTTGTTGTTGGGAAAAGGCAAAATGATGACTGCTGCTCTTTTTGGTTACCTGTTTTTTGTTTTTTGCTTTGATGAGCGTGGATGTATGGACGTGATAAATGGCCCCCCTCTTCCTTGACTGACCCTGTGGTCTTCCTCATTTTTTTCTTTTCATTGCTGTTGGGCGCAGTACGTTCCTGTTTATTCTATCTTCCCCAGTGAACAGGACACCTCATGAGGGTAGGAAACATCTGGTTTCTCCACTGCAGCCCATTCTGGGGACAGATAGTGCTTGGAAGGAGGAGGTCAGGGAGGTAGGAAGAAAAGGGGCGGGGTAAGAGGAATTTCGACTGACGGCTCCTCCAGGGCTGGGTCTGTGTCCAAGGCATCAGCATATAGTAGGCGCCCAACTCTTGCCTGAGGAATGAATAAGCAGTCCAAGGTGGAAACTTGTTTCTCCCAGATTCCAGCACTGACCACCACCCCAGAATTAGACCAGAACTAACTAGAACTGACCCGACCCGGGAGGGACTTCCCTTCTCAGCCCCTGCTTTCTGAGCCTCTGTCCTTGGCGCCCTGCTCTTCCTCTGGGCCAGGTGAAAGAGGCAGTCTGGGATGCCCTGGAGAACAGGACCCCTTCTGGATGGCACGCTCTGCACCCGCCTGCTGTTTCATGTGGACCCAGGAAAATCTGCCCGGCGAGCCCACAACTGTGGGCTTGTTTGGTTTTGGAAGCCATCTCCCAGTGCAAAGATAACGCCTTACACTCACGTTTCTCCTGTTCTCCAGACCTGGAGTTGACCACACTCCCTCAAGATGCTGGGCAAAAGTACACTCCTGAGGGTCTGCAGTTTCATTCCGCCCCCAGCGGCCACAACTCCTAGTGGAGTGCTGGAGGGACCCCCAGGTTCACGGGGAGGGCCCTCAAGGCCGCCTATCTGGATTGACTTGGGGGTCAGTTTCTGTACCATTGCTCACAGGGGAACCTCACCCCTTTCCCTCCGTGTCAGTGGGAGGTGGGCTGTGGCCCCCACACAGGGTCTTGGGAAAACTGGGGCAAACTGCCCTTGAAGTTGGGAATTCTTCAGTCCCAAGGACAGACCCAGACCTTGGCCAAGTCCCCCCCCAGAGCCATCTCTGTGACCCCACAGCCCCTCACTCACAGGTTGGGGTGGGTGCCCTGCAGACCTAAAGGAAGATCCCCTCCTGTGGGGGTCACTCCAGGTAAATGGGCAGGTGTTACCCTTGGGATCAGCCTCAGAGCCCCTAGCCCGCCTCAGGTTCTGAAGGGGAGGACAGTCTCTGACTTTGGAGGCCCACCCCCATTCCAAGATAGAAAATCACAAAGATCCCCGCCAATTGCGGAGGTGGGGGTATAAAGACCCCCAACTCCGGGGTTCCCAACTCTTCAAGCATCTATCAGAACCACTGAGAAACGGGGATAACTAGGGCCAAGCCAGGGCATTTATCTCAAACATGAGAGGCCAGAACCCCTAACTCCTCCCTGTGACCCTCCAAGAACCCCCAGGGAAAGAGGCATCTCATCGAGGCCCCCACCGCCCCACCCTTGTCCCCAACACCCAAAAACCACCAGCTGTGTTTAAGGTGTGCACTTTATTGAACTGGTCTCAAGTCAGTGTACAGGAAAGCCCTGACTGCCTCCGCACCTCAACCCGCTCCCAAGGGGACCAAAAGCCTTCACACATCTCAAGTTGGGGGACAAAAAAAGGGGGCCGTGATGGCTGACCATTCAAAAAAAAAAAANCCCTAACTCCTCCCTGTGACCCTCCAAGAACCCCCAGGGAAAGAGGCATCTCATCGAGGCCCCCACCGCCCCACCCTTGTCCCCAACACCCAAAAACCACCAGCTGTGTTTAAGGTGTGCACTTTATTGAACTGGTCTCAAGTCAGTGTACAGGAAAGCCCTGACTGCCTCCGCACCTCAACCCGCTCCCAAGGGGACCAAAAGCCTTCACACATCTCAAGTTGGGGGACAAAAAAAGGGGGCCGTGATGGCTGACCATTCAAAAAAAAAAAACAAAACAAGTATTAAGGCGAAGATTAAAAACAAAAATTTTTTTTGGAGTACATAATTTACACAAAAGCAATCACCTCCCCTGTGTAGACTCGGGCAAGGGCTGGCCCCTTCTCCTTAGAGAAGGGGGGTGGCTTTCGGGAAGGCAAGGACTTCCTGTAACAATGCATCTCATGATATTTGGAATGACTATTAAAAAAAAAAAATGTACAATCAAAGTCCTCAGCCACATTGTAGAACTTTGGGGATGCTCGATCCAACCGACTGCTGTCGCCTTCACCGTTCCAGTTTTTAAATCCTGAGTCAAGCGCCAAAAAAAAAAAAAAAAATCAAAAAAGACCAAAAAAAAAAAAAAAAACAAATAAAGCCATGCCAATCTCATCTTGTTTTCTGCGCAAGTTAGGTTTTGTCGAGAGAAAGGGTGTGACGCAGCTAACAGTCCGCCTAGAAACATTTGCGGTGGACGATGGAGGGGCCGGACTCGTCGTACTCCTGCTTGCTGATCCACATCTGCTGGAAGGTGGACAGCGAGGCCAGGATGGAGCCGCCAATCCACACGGAGTACTTGCGCTCAGGGGGCGCGATGATCTGGGGAGAGAGAAGGGGGCAGCGAGGTCACCTCCCCGGTAGCCGTGGGCCCCAAGCAAGGCGGGCACCTGGACAGCCGCCACGCCCAGCAGCACCCCTCCCGCCTCCAGCTGGGCACTCACCTTGATCTTCATCGTGCTGGGTGCCAGGGCAGTGATCTCTTTCTGCATCCTGTCCGCGATGCCGGGGTACATGGTGGTCCCGCCGGACAGCACCGTGTTGGCGTAGAGGTCCTTACGGATGTCGACGTCACACTTCATGATGGAATTGAAGGTAGTTTCGTGAATGCCACAGGATTCCATGCCTGGGGAGAGACAGGAGGCAGACTTAGCCTCCAGTGTGGCCACAGGGTGACCTTCATGTGGGATGGGCAAGGCGGGCCTTCTCACTCACCCAGGAAGGAAGGCTGGAAGAGAGCCTCAGGGCAGCGGAACCGCTCATTGCCAATGGTGATGACCTGCCCGTCCGGCAGCTCGTAGCTCTTCTCCAGGGAGGAGCTGGAGGCCGCGGTGGCCATCTCCTGCTCGAAGTCCAGGGCCACGTAGCAGAGCTTCTCCTTGATGTCACGGACGATTTCCCGCTCGGCCGTGGTGGTGAAGCTGTAGCCACGCTCCGTAAGGATCTTCATGAGGTAGTCCGTCAGGTCCCGGCCAGCCAGGTCCAGACGCAGGATGGCGTGGGGGAGGGCGTACCCCTCGTAGATGGGCACCGTGTGGGTGACCCCATCACCGGAGTCCATCACGATGCCGGTGGTGCGGCCAGAGGCGTACAGGGACAGCACAGCCTGGATGGCCACNGCCAGCCAGGTCCAGACGCAGGATGGCGTGGGGGAGGGCGTACCCCTCGTAGATGGGCACCGTGTGGGTGACCCCATCACCGGAGTCCATCACGATGCCGGTGGTGCGGCCAGAGGCGTACAGGGACAGCACAGCCTGGATGGCCACATACATGGCAGGGGTGTTGAAGGTCTCAAACATGATCTGTAGGGAGAGACAGGCCACGTCATACTTGGGGCACCACAAGGGGCAGTCAGGCCAGACTGGGGACATGCAGAAGAGTGCAAGGAACACGGCTGAGTGTGCTGGGGATCCCAGGACGGGGGTTCACTTCAGAATGCATTGTGCACCTACTGAACACACACTCCAAGGCCGCCTGGCAGCAGCCTCGGCTGGCTGTTGTCACACTAGCCAGGGTTAGTACCTACACCCACAGCACTTTATGCTTTCAACACCTAGTCAGAAAGGCAAACACCAGAAACAGATTCCATCTGGGGAAAAGCAAATAGAACCTGCAGAGTTCCAAAGGAGACTCAGCTCAGAGAAGAAAGTCCTAGGAAAATGGCAGAAGAGAGAATAAGTGAGAAAGGGCGTGGCAAAGAAGGGCAAGAAAGGCGGGGCGCTGAGGCAAGGCCGGGCGGCCCACTTACCTGGGTCATCTTCTCACGGTTGGCCTTGGGGTTCAGGGGGGCCTCGGTCAGCAGCACGGGGTGCTCCTCGGGGGCCACACGCAGCTCGTTGTAGAAAGTGTGGTGCCAGATCTTCTCCATGTCGTCCCAGTTGGTGACGATGCCGTGCTCGATGGGGTACTTGAGGGTCAGGATGCCTCTCTTGCTCTGAGCCTCATCCCCCACGTAGGAGTCCTTCTGGCCCATGCCCACCATTACGCCCTGCGGAGAGGAGCGAAGAGGCGCTTTCAGCTCCGGCCAAGTCCCACCGANGCACGTAGGAATCCTCCTGTTAAACATTCCCTGACAATTCCCCCTTATTTATTTAAAATTTGTAAAAAGAGTTCTGACCAGTAGAGTTTGTTTAGTTTTAACAATCTTTGCATGAAGGCAATGGTAGATGACAAATACAATTGTCAAGACAATCACCAAAATTACAGTTCCAGACCCGATGCTGTGAGCAATGTTTTGAAATCATCAGCGTGGGTCTAGCCCAGATAATTGATCAGCTAGTTGTTCAGCTAAAGTTTTCAAATTAGTGGAAGAGAACAGATTTTTAGAAAAGGCTTCAAAAATTTCTTTTTGTAATAATTGTACATTCGAGAGGCATTATCATGTATGTTTTGTAAATGAAATTTGATTTGTTCCCAGTTGTAGTCACTGTTATTGAAATGAATGGAAGTAACACAAAATTGAGGAGAATTCCAATCACATTTTAGCATCACCTGTTTTTGTACATCTGTTAATTGATCTCTAACCCATCTGATGGCGGTTTTTAGTTCCTGTATTTCCTCTTGAATATCCTCATCTATCTGAGCCTGAGTGGCCCACATAGTATGAGCATCTTTAGTTCAATTTTGGATAAAATTATGTGATTGAGTTGAGGTTTGTAAAGTAATGCCAGTGATGGCAGCAGTGGTGCAAACAGCTATTAATCCCCAAATGCCAAAAATCAGCCATCCAATGAATTGTTTAGATCACTGGAGCAATTTATTAAGTAACTGGGAAGCAAGTCCAGCCATGGGACCTTCTTCCCAGGGCCACTGGAGATTTATTGGTAACCACAGATTATGTTGAGATCGAAGAATCAAAAGGGAGTCATTTCTCAAGGAAATAGAGGAGTTAAGACAAGGATATAATTTTCAATTTATGCAAGTTATAGAATGTAAAGTCTTACTGTATTGTAAATTTCCTATAGCTATAACAAAAGGAAGTGGAACACAAGCTTATATGAAATATGATTGATTATAATGAAAGAAATAGTTTCTATGACTACGATTGGGCCCTTTGAAATGTCCAGTACAAGTCTTAAGTTCTTCAGTGTTCACACCAAGTTTTCAGATGTCCCATTGTTTAGGCCCAATCTGTTTATCAAGGATGATTCAAGGACGAGGGCAGCCATTCCACCGTCAAGCCATCCAAGAAGTCCTTTGTCATGATAATGCTCCATTGTAGTCTTAGTAACCTTCTATGCTACTTGAGTAACATAATCACACACAGTGCTGTTAATATCATCTGAGCAGTTAGATAACCACATACCATGGGGTCCCCAGTCAATAATTGTATGATTAGCCATAAACATTAATTTTCCTGATTTGGCCTGACATTTGTCCCAATGAACAGAAATATATTTAAAGTTCTTATTAGTAAACCTCTGCATAGTGTTTTTTGTTCTTTTCTTAACTCTTTCCCTAAAGTTTCAGTAGTATAAACATGGTTCACAAACAAAGAAAGGGCAGTAAATAATCCAAGCAGCGTCTGAAAGTCCTCTTTTGGAGGCAGGACGAAAGCCCATGTTTGTCGAGTAACATTAATATATAATTTTGTTGGACCCATGCATAAAGGAAGGATTTTATAGCCTAGAGAAATGTTAATTAGTTTTCTTTCTTTCTCAGGATGAGAGGGCCCCTCCAAGTTCCAAGGAGGGGGCATATGTGTTGAGTCATTAGTGGATACAATTGGTCCTATATCCGTACATTTTATAACCTACAATAAAAAGGGGGGTTAGGTATGTAAGCCCAATAAGTGTGATCAATCAAGTCAGCCTGAGCGAGGGAAGCAAAAGCAAGCAAAGCAAGCATGGCGAAAAAAGAAAAAAAAATATTTTCAGGATTCTGAGGCATTCCCTGTTGAGAAATCAGATTTTCAGCTTGATTAGTAAGGATTTTTATCTGTCC
This sequence comes from Neotragus pygmaeus, assembly GCA_006410875.1. Classification (NCBI taxonomy): domain Eukaryota; kingdom Metazoa; phylum Chordata; class Mammalia; order Artiodactyla; family Bovidae; genus Neotragus; species Neotragus pygmaeus. The sequence goes on from SJYV01029701.1 coordinate 526,088, forward strand.
CCCAGTAGGGAGATCATAAGGTCGATGACATCAAGTACGGTGTTTCTGGAAATTTTTAAAGCTGCTGTGGCTTGTACTGGTATTTCTTCCTCCTGGGGTTTTTGTTGTTTTGTCTCTAGTTTGAATGTTAGGGGCCCCTTTAGGCTGAATCTTCCAAAGAGGAAGCCAAATGAGTTCGTTGAATCCATCTGGAGAAATAGAAGCATACCTTTTTCCCTGTAAGATTAGTTTCTTAGATTTCCATTGATTAGTTAACCTGTCTTGATACCAAATGGGCAAAGGAATGGAGGTGTCCTTCAATGTCTCGAAATGTTTTTCTGTTTTGGTCAAAATATCTCCTTGCGTTGTTTAAAAAATTTAAAACAAATAAAGCTATATTAACAATAGTTATAGAAAGAAAGGAAAGCGATAATGATGAAAACATTCCTAGGAAATATTTCAGCCCCCCAAAAAAATCATCTAGAGATCTGTTTGGGGACTGGTATTTGGCTGTAGTTTCGAATTAATGGGTTGATTTCCTCCTCATTCAGTACATACATTTTTCCTGATATAAAAAGAAATAGGATCTGACTATATTTTAAGTGGTTTGTGTTATTTGGGGCAAAGGATTAGGAGCAAACACTCAAACATATTTTCCTAAGTAAAATTATTGAAAAGCTGATGCAGAACGACTTGATAAATGAAATGCTGCTCACATCCAAATACCTGACCTTGTCCCCTGAAAAGAAATGCAGCCTGGCAGCTGTTGAATCTCTCTGTCCAGTGTGTTAAGGAAGATGATTATACTTTCAAAACAGACCTGAAAAGAAGGTGAATATTTTGCACTTTTGATACTCTTAGAAACAAATAACTTATTTGGCAAATGGTGCCTTTTTTATGTTGTTTTTGTTTTGTATTGTGAAATAGGCATTGAAGTTGATGTTATTTTGTTTCAAGAATCTTACAGACTGGAAACAGAGATAAAGCTATATTAACAATAGTTATAAGCTTAAAGAATATATTGCATTAGAATCTAGTAAGGTTTGCTGTGGATAAGGAAGATAAAAGTGTTCCTGTGCATTTCTCCTTATTTAATATTTTATTTGTAGTTTTACTGTGTAATGTGTTTGTTTAATTATGTCTTGTATTTGTGGATTATAAGGAATGTTTGTAATCTATTTAATAGAGAATGAAAGTAAAAATTGTTTGAATTATTTATAAATATAGGCAGGGCCATTGTCTGTTTTTATCGAATTAGGCGTTCTCATTATTGTAAAGTAAGTTATCAGGTGGGTTATAACATGTCGTGTAGTTTCACCTCAGAGAGGTGTGGCCCCTATAAAAGAATTTGTATCAATGGAGACATGTAAGAAGGAAGAGGAAGAAAGTTCAGGGCAATGAGTTACATCCATTTGCCATAAAATTTTCTTTCATTTGTCATAAACCTTTTTTATATTTTTGTATTCATCATTTTATTTGCCGTTTCTTATATCTTTTTATTAAAAGCATATACCTTACTTTTCTTTAGCAACTATGAAGTGTCTTGTATATTAGCATTTTATAGATTGGTGAAAATATTTATTATATCATATTATAATATATATTTATTATATATAAATATATGTTTATATTTATATATAAATATATTATACATTATATATTTATTAATAGTTTTAAATCTCTTTAGTTTTTCTGTAAGAAAAACTTTTTGTAAGAGGAAGTTAATGTTCTGTAATTAATATTTTAAAATCTTATTTTATTTGGAAATGGCCTAGCTATTTAATAAATTTTCATTAGTTAGTTTAGTACAACCCTAGAAATTTAAGTTATTCCAATCCTAAGAGATTATTTTAGATTATAATAATAGATTATTCTATAATAGAGTTTATCTAAAAGTTTCCATCTCATTTATATATATACATATATATATATATAGTTACCTTTTTTGACAAATTTAGTTTACCTTAAACTTAGGCATAATTAAAGTATTACATAATGTTGATGACTTAAGACATGTCTTAATTAGATTAGCAAATAATTACATTTAAATTATATTTATATTTAAATAAACATTATATTTAATATTTAATATTTTCAGTTTGTATGAAGTTGAATTTAAATAGACCATATTAACCTCATATTATCCAGAAACAAAGACATATATTGAGACATAGATAATTTTAGATAGATAGGCATAGTTTTTTGCTTGAAATTAAAAAAACATTTTTTTTTAAGTTCCACCAACTTGTTTATGGCTGGAGTCCTAGATAGAGTGGGCTGTGTATCCCAAGGACATGATAAGAGTTAACTTTAGGTTTTTTTCTTAGGCCTGTTTTTGTTTCCCAGGCAGAACTGGAGCTCCAAAAAAGTATTTTAACAAGTTAACTTTGCCCTAACTGCACGTGTAAGAAGAACCAGTTTTGCAATTTCAAAAAAGATTTTATTTTAATCAGTTTTCTCTGGAGTCTAAAGAATATCATGGCCATTCAGTGTCAAAAATGTCATTTCTCCTTTTTGTAGTTCCAGTATATTATTAATGATATATGCATGAGGGAATTGCTGTTACATTGGATGTAAAGCCTTGGCTACAAAATTTTGACAAATAGTGGGACTGTTAAGCATATCTTGAGGTAACATAGTCCATTGAAATCTTTTATGAGGCCTGATATGATTAGGATAAGGGAGAGAGAAAGTGAATCTCTCCCAGTCTAAAGGGTGTAAAGGTATATAAAAAAGCAATCTTGTAAATCAATAATAATTATGTGCCAATTTTGAGGAATAGTAATAGGTGATGGGATCCCTGGTTGTAATGCACCCTTAGGTTTCATAGATGAATTAACTTTTCTAAGGTCTGTTAAGAGACGCCATTTGTTAGATTTCTTTTTTACAACAAAAATAAGAGAGTTCTAAGGAGAGTAAGATTCCTCAGTCAGTAGTTCAGTCAGTTGACACTCAATTGTCTCCGATTCTTTGCAACCCCATGAATTACAGCATGCCAGGCCTCCCTGTCCCTCACCAACTCCCAGAGTTCACTCAAACTCACGTCCATCGAGTCAGTGATGCCTTCCAGCCATCTCATCCTCTGTCGTCCCCTTCTCCTCCTGCCCCCAATTCCTCCCAACATCAGAATCTTTTCCAGTGAGTCAACTCTTCGCATGAGTTGGCCAAAGTATTGGAGTTTCAGCTTCAGTATCAGTCCTTCCAAAGAACACCAGGACTCTCCTTCAGAATGGACTGGTTGGATCTCCTTGCAGTCCAAGGGACTCTCAAGAGTCTTCTCCAACACCACAGTTCAAAAGCATCAATTCTTCAGTGCTCAGCTTTCTTCAGAGTCCAACTTTCACATCCATACATGACTATTGGAAAAACCATAGCCTTGACTATAAACAGATCTTTGTTGGCAAAGTAATGTCTCTGCTTTTGAATATGCTATCTAGGTTGGTCATAACTTTCCTTCCAAGGAGAAAGCGTCTATTAGTTTCATGGCTGCAATCACCATCTGCAGTGATTTTTGGAGCCCCTAAAAATAAAGTCTGACACTGTTTCCACTCTTTCCCCATCTATTTCCCATGAAGTGATGGGACCAGATGCCATGATCTTAGTTTTCTGAACGTTGAACTTCACTCTCCTCTTTCACTTTCATCAAGAGGCGTTTTAGTTCCTCTTCACTTTCTGCCATAAGGGTGGTGTCATCTGCATATCTGAGGTTATTGACATTTCTCCCGGCAATCTTGATTCCAGCTTGTGCTTCTTCCAGCCCAGCGTTCCTCATGATGTACTCTGCATATAAGTTAAATAAGATTCCTCAATATGTTTTAATTCTAATTGCGTGTGTGTAAGTTCTTTAGTAGCCTATAATTTATCTTTCGTAAGGGGCCATTTCTCTGTCCAAATAGGCTCGTCATTCTTCTAAGTTATTTTAATAGTTGCTTTGTTTGTTAAATGAGCAGTGGCCCTTAGGAAAAATGTAGAAGGTATATCTGAGTTTACCATAGAATCTGAGATGACATCATAATTTGAATTTCTCCTTTATAATCTGAATCAATTATTCCAGGATGAACAGTAATTCCTTTAGAAGTCAAACTAGATTGGCCAAGTAAAAGACCGAAAGTTTGTGAGGGCAGAGGTCCAAAAAGACCAGTAGGTACTCTAGAAGGACCTGCTTGAGGGTAAAGGAAAAAATCATTTAGGCTAGTATACTGATGGCAGTACTGCCGATGTTAACGGTTTGAGGGAAAAGATAGAATTTGCCCCTGGTTTTTGTTGTACGGGACCTGGGAGGTCCCCTGTTTGGAGTTTCCTGGAATAGGTTTTCCTTCAATATCAAATTTATATTTATAATCTTTAGCCCAATGCATTCTTCTATGGCAGCAAGGACAGATTCTTGGAGGGTTTTTTTTATTAGTCTTCTTAGGGCAGTCCCTTTTAAATAGTTTTTATCTCCACATGCAAAGCATCCTTCATTTCTCTTTCTAAAGATAGCAGCCATTGTCTCAGCTAACATTTGCATCTTTTGAATTTCTGATTCTAGATTGTGACAACCCTCCAAATAATCAAAAGTAGTCCCAGTCTCACAAATTGGAGCAATAGCTCTTTGATATTCCTGATTTGCATTCTCATAAGCAAGTAATTTCTCTAGCTGTTTCTTGGTTTCTTCTCTGATTACAATACAGGAAATAACAGTTTCTAATCTAGCTAAAAAATCAGCAAAATTTTCACTGGTCCTTGTGATATTTTAGTGTAGCTGCCTGTAGACTCTCCTTGAGGAGTAATTCGATCCCAAGCTTTAAGGGCTACTGTTTTTAATTGTTCATGCAATAAGGGAGGGCACTGTGTTTGAGCTTCTATGGTATCAAATTGTCTGGTGCCAGTTAGCATTTCAAAAATAATTTGGTTTTGGGGAGTGCCAGCTCGAGTATTCTTGTTAGCATGATCTCTGGCTATATCATGAAATCACATTGTCCATTGAATATATTCTCCTGGTTTAAGGAGAGCTTTTATTAAAATTCACCAATCATAGAGAATAAAGTTTCCAATAGAAGATGCTATAACATTTGGAAGTTCTTTAGTAAAAGGAGAATGTGGGCCATACATAGTTATAGCCTTTTTCATTTGTTGCCTGTAAAAAAGATTAATATTGTCATATTGAGGTATTATGTGCCCTTGAGCATCAGGATTTCTTAAAACTAGAAAGACAGAGAAACCATTGGCATCAGAAATTTGTGATTGCAAAGCCATTAATTTAGAGAGCCTCTTTGCAGAGGAGAGCGAGTAAGTGCTGATTTTCTGCAAATGTGAGTCTGTGCCAAGGATTTATCATTATTGTCCAGAAGAGCATTGCCAGTTTGGGTGTCAAAAAACGTCTTAGGAGAGTCATTATTAGAATCATTAGGTTCTGACAAAGTAGAGACTTCTGGATTTGTGCCTGCTGGCAGTGGATGGGCATTTGGAGCAGCCGGGGCAGGGCTAATAGGAAAATTTTGAAATATTTTGTGTTGTTCTAATTGGGCCTTTTGTAAAGTTTCATCATCTAATTCATATTCCAGCAATAAGTGTTCTGTCTGTTGTCGAATATCATGAGGGCTAGAATTTACCTTGAAATGGCAGAATTACAGCTTTAATGAGAGCCCATAGGGGCCAGAAATCAATTGGAATTTTTTTTTCCCTGCTTGGTGGCTCATTCAACATTTCCTTTGACCCATTGCCAAATTTCTAAATCAAAACTGCCTTCATCAGGGAACCAGGGATTATGTTCGACTACTGTTTGAAGGCAAGCCTCTATTCATTGGTGTGAAACCAGAAGTCCCTGAACTTTAAACAAATGGTGAAGTAAAGTAGAGAAATGATGGGGCTTTCCAGCCATTTGACCCATGTCTTAGTACTTACCAACTTCAATAGGGCCTGACCTCAATAAGCCTGGAGTCACTCTATCCGAAATGCCACGTATACCAGAGTCCTTGTTCTGGACGCCACTTGTTGGGGTCCTTTAATGGACCAGAACCTGGTGGTCCAGAGTCAACGATAAGAAAATGAAAGAGAGAAAGAGGCTGATATTCCCTGGTTTACGCAGAGAACCAATAAACCCCTTGAAACAGCGCTTGCATTGCACACGAAGGCACTAGGCGCCCTCTCGAGGAGGTGAAGGCACAGGGCGCCTTATCGAGAGGGTCTTAGAAGCCCGGGCAGGAGAGTGAGCACAACAGATTTCTACACTCCAGAGAATTAGCCAGAGAGAGAGAAAGAGAGAGAGAGAAAGTAAGAAAGACACGGGGATCCATGCTCTGATGGAGCAAATGTGCTTTAATGATCTTTCTGTGGGTATATATAGGCTGTTGTACAAGAAGTTTTTTTCAACAGTGATAAAAATCAGAAAACCAAATGTACAGCAACCATTACCAAGGAAACAAGGGATTAATAATGATCACAAGTTCAGGAGACAACCCATATCTCAAGAAAGAGGATCAAGACTAAGCAGTTTTGTCATAAAGAGAATGTTTACTAAAGGAGATTCAAGCCTGTCTCACAGAATGACCTCAGTTCCTGAGAGCAGCGTGCTGTTCCATTTTGATAAGGAACAAAGGACTTCTGAGAAACAGTGCGTAGGGATCCTCCTGTTAAACATTCCCTGACAGTTGCTCAGTTGTGGTCCAATTCTTTGCAACTCCATGGACTGTAGCCAGCTAGGCTCCTTCTGTCCATGGGATTTCCCAGGCAAGAATACTGGAGTGGGTTGCCATTACCTTCTCCAAGGGATCTTCCTGATCCAGGGATCCAACCTGCATCTCCCATGTCTCCTGCACTGCAGGCAGAATTTTTAGCTGTTGAATCATGGGGGAAGTCGCTTTATAATGAATATTATTTTTGTAACTAAGAAAACCAGTAAATGTTACTTTCATTGATTGCAAAAGAGTTTATCAGAAAAACGTAATTCTAAGCTGGTTGATCAACATATAACTCACAAATATGTCTGCACTTTATGAGGTTTTATATTGTAATAACTGATGCCCTTAAAAAAGATACAGGTCTAAATGGCTGTGGAAAGAGTTGGTGAGCAATATCATGCCAAAAATGAGGAGGGGCTAACTCAATCTCAGAATCTTTGCTTTCTTTCTCTGAACTTTCAAANAGGTTTTATATTGTAATAACTGATGCCCTTAAAAAAGATACAGGTCTAAATGGCTGTGGAAAGAGTTGGTGAGCAATATCATGCCAAAAATGAGGAGGGGCTAACTCAATCTCAGAATCTTTGCTTTCTTTCTCTGAACTTTCAAATTTTCCTGAAGGTAGAGTTATTACTATCATATGGAAAAACAGATTTTAGATTACAGGACTTCTGATAAATATTTGATGACTTTCATATCATTCTACATTTTTCAGGCTACTTGTTGCTTTACTGCATCTGCAGCCGAAGAATAAATTGTTTCAGGGATCCAAAGAGACCTGAGATTCCTTAAGTGCTATCTGATAGTCTATTGTTAAATAGCAAAGCCTTCCTCAACTCTCTTTTTTCCTTTTCTCTGTGTTCTTAGGTGCCGATATTGGAGAATTCAAAATTCATAAGAGGTTTGAGATACAACTGGGAGATCTAGTAGATGAAATACAGAGAAACAAGAAGCCTGTGGTAGCAGCTATCCAAAAGGTGGCTTTAGGAGGGGGACTGGAGCTGGCCCTGGGCTGTCACTATAGAATTGCCCATGCAGAGGTAAGAGAGGGGATCCATACAGGAATTTATGTAGGGAGCTTTTCTTTAAAGCAAGCATTAAATGTTGTCATAAGCATCAGAGGTGATCACTATAAATGGTTAGCTTACTAGTTGATAACTCTTAGATATTTCTAGCACTAGTGTTCAGCTGTTATATACCAGTATAGTGGTACTGGTTGTTGAAATGTTGAATTATGTCCAGTCTAGTTGATAAATAGCTGCTACCCTTCACTAACCCTTGGCCCTCCCTGTGAACGACTAGATAAAGGGGAACTCCTGTACAGTGCTATTGCCCACATCAAATTTCACTAAGCCATGCTTATACAGTATGAAGTATTAAATATTTGGATGTAACTTCTGAGTATGCATGTTTATTTAAATTTTCATTTCCGACATATAAAACGGACTTTTGGCCTCTGAGGGAGAGGGAGAGGGTGGGATGATTTGGGAGAATGGCATTGAAGCATGTATATGATCATGTAAGAAATGAGGCACCGGCCTATGTTCGNTCTCAGGGCAGATGGTCCCATTCTCCACCTCCCCTCAAGAATCCTTTGCTCAGTGTACTAAACTAGAAGTTCTCAAACTTGAGCCAACATCAGAATCAACTGTTAAAAACAGATTGCTGGGTCCCGCCCATTAGAGTCTTGGATTCCATAGATACAGGTGGGACCTATGAATTTGGATTTGCAACCATTTCCCAGGAGATAGAGAGCATTCTAAAAAGCAGGGACATTACTTTGCCAGCAAATGTCCGTCTAGTTAAAGCTATGGTTTTTCCAGTAGTCATGTATGGATGTGAGAGTTTTATAAAGAAGGCTGAGTGCCGAAGAATTGATGCTTTGAACTGTGGTGTTGGAGAAGACTCTTAAGAGTCCCTTGGAGTGCAAGGAGATCCAACCAGTCCATCCTAAAGAAATCAGTCCTGAATATTCACTGGAAGGACTGATGCTGAAGCTGAAACTCTAATATTTTGGCCACCTGATGCAAAGAACTGACTCATTGGAAAAGACCCTGATGCTGGGAAAGATTGAGGGCAGGAGGTGAAGGGAACGACAGAGGATGAGATGGTTGGATGGCATCACAGTCTCAATGCACATGAGTGTGAGTAAACTCCAGGAGTTGGTGATGGACAGAGAGGCCTGGGGGGTCACAAAGAGTTGGACACAACTGAGCAAGTAAACTGAATCCAGGAGATGCTGCTGGTCCCAGAATCACTGGCTAAGATTACCCCTAATTTCTTTTATCTGTAAGATAAATGGGGCTTCCCTGGTGGCTCAGTGGTAAAGAATCCATCTGCTGATGCAGGAGACGTGGGTTCAATTTCTGGATTGGGAAAATCCCTGGAGAAGGAAATAGTAACCTATTCTAGTAGTCTTGCTGGGAAATCCCAGGGACAGAGGAGGCTGACAGGCTACAGTCCATGGGGTCTCAAAGAGTGGGACAGGACTTGGTGACTAAAACAACAATAAAGATAAGTGGAGGCCCTGATGGGGTACAGTTCCAGCAGCAGGTCAGAGTCCAGCAGGCAGCTGGGAATTTCTTCCAGTGCAGCCCCGGGGTGGTGAGGAGCACCTACCAGGGCATCTGTGCTAATTTAGAAAAGCAGAAAGTCTCCTTCCTTCAAAGCAGGTGCAACCCTTGGCCAGCCAGGCCCCAGTGCCTGCATTATACCTGGACTCTGGAGGCAGGAGAGATTTGAGGCAGGAAGGGCAGGGCTTCCTAGGGTATACGTGTGTTAGGGGGGTTGGGGTGGGGGAGACTGGAGGCTGCAAGTGGACAAAAGGCTTTGGGGCTGGTCTGTCGGTTCTTCCCACCCTGCTGCATAAGAGTGTGGACAGATAGCTTTCTCCACGGCCTGGTCCCGGGGAGTCCTGATCTGCACCAGGTGCAGGGCAAGCGTGGTTGTAAGCGGCTCCTCCAGAGGCTCCAGGTACCCTCCATCCCCACCCGCCCTGGCACCCTCACCTCTCGGCTACCGACAGCACCCAGGCGGTGGTGAGCCAGAGGCCAAGCGTGAGGCAGAGCAGCAGGCGGCCGGGGTGCGTGTTCATGTACAGCTTGGCCACGAACCAGTGGCGGAAGCGGACCTGGTTGAGCGCGCCGATGCTGCGGTAGGAGGCGTTGAGCAGGACGCCGCTGCGCAGGAGCAGGGCGCGGGGCACCAGGTACAGGCGCAGCAGCATGGCCAGCGAAAGCAGCGCCTCCCCCTGGTCCAGGAAGCTGGGCCAGGACTGCGTGGCCGCGGTCTTCGGGAACCCCGAGCTCAGCACGCACGGCGGGCCCGGCACCGGCGGCGGGTGCAGCCCGCACACCACCAGCTCCAGTACGATCTGCGCCACCTGTCGCCCGGTCAGCGCCACGCGCCAGTCCCGGAGCCCGTTGTCCGTCATGAACAGCTGCGGGGAGGAGGACGGACGAGAAGGGGGGAGTCACGCGAAGGTCAGGCGCCCGCTCCCCAGCCTGCGCGAGGAGATAAGGGGGGTGCCCCCGCGGGGCCGCAGAGGGAGGCAGATAGTGCAGGGCCTGGGGCTGGGGAGGGTGGGGAAGGGACATGGCAGGACCTGAGGAAGACATCTCTCCGCCTTCACTCCCGTCCCGTGCAGCCTACTTCCAGAACCTCCAGCCCAGGAACACTTATTGAGTGCCTACTGTGTGCCCGACGTTGAGATATGTTGAGGATATGGGTGAACAAGATAAAAACACCTTCCTCCCTGGAGCCTACATTCCACATCCATGGAGCCAGGCTTACTCCTGTCTCTGGGGACCCAGCAGTGTAACTGACATCATCCCATTACAGTGACAATAGCCAACACGTGTGGGGCACCTCGGGGGTGCTCAGCATTGCGCTATCCCCTTTGGTGTTGTGACTCCTGGAATGGTCACAAGACAGTGAGATTGAAGGTATTCTTACCCCCATTTTATAGATGTGGAAACTGAGGCCCAGGGCGCTCAGGTGCAGCTGCACAGCTGAGCAGGCCGCTTAACTACTTGAAATGACTGCTATGAATGATAAGGTGTACTTTTTACTGAGCATGTCTTGTATGCCAGTCTCTGCAAGGGGCATCCCACACTCGGCCAATATCCCTCATTTTAAACACCAAGGTTGTGGGGGAAGGGAATAGGATCTGGGGGTGTGGAAGATGGGAGGAGAGGGGAAGGGGTGGGGAGCCCAGTGTGGACTGAGACATGCAATGGGAGGAGGGACGTGGGTGGGAAGGGCGCCTGGATCTGGGGGTCATTGGCACAGAGGTGGGGAGCTCAGGCATGGGGAAGGACTTCAGGCACATAACTAGGATCTGAGTTGTTGGGACCGGAACAAGTGGGGGCCCAAGAGTTGAAGAAGGAAGATCTGGGAGGCTGGGCCTGGTGTGAGGCAGCCTGGAGCTAGAGTGGACAGAGAGGCCGGGGGCAGGAACTCTCAGCACCTACAGATGTGCCTGCCAGGTGAGTCAGAGGGCAGCAGGTGGAGGAAGGTCAGGGCTGCTCCGGGAGGTTCTGTCTGTTGTCCATGGTTCGTCCCCTCCGGGTAGATAAGGGTGTGGATGCATCTCAGGGTGGAGGAAGCTCATTACTCAGCCCAGCAGGCTGGAAAGTGTGAGCTGACAGGGCGTGGTAGGGGCTGAGGGGAGCAAGAAGGGGCTGCGGGCGGGGCCTGCCCTACCTGGACCTCTTTGGCGTGAAAGGCCACGATAAGGGAGAGGAGCAGGAACGTGGAAATGCTGATCAAGCATTTAACCAGGAACAGGTAGAGCACCCACTGTTGGGAGGGAGAGAGAAAGGGGTGAGACCCTAGGTCTCCACCTGCTCTGCCCCCTCTACCCTCCTCCTAAACCATCATCCCTTCTCCCTTCCCATTCATTCCTAGGCTCCTAACACCACCCCCAGTCCAGCCGTCTCCTGATGCCTCCAGGTCTGGGGGAGCCTCAAAACTGTCACCGGGTCCCCAAGGAGAGCACCCTCCTCCCTCCTAAGGGGACAGCCCTGGCCTAGACGTAGGGTTCACCCTCCTCCTCAGCCTCTCCTCAGACCACACCCCTGAGAGAAGACCTCAAAATGCACATTCCTTCCTAACTGCCACTTACGGGTCCCCATCAAAATTGGTTCTCAGTTGGCGGAGGGGTGTCTAGAAACAGACATTTAGCCTCTAAAGAGTGTCCCTCCTCTCCCCTTCCTCCCCAACTTCAAGTCTCCCCTCACCCAGCAACCCAATTCCTAAGGAGCCTAGAAACTGTCACTCAATCCCCAAGGAATGAATGACACCCTCCCTTGCTCTCATTCCCTGGGGTCCCTGAGACCCCAGCCCCAGCTCTGAGAAAGGCCTCCAGTCCTGCCCTGTGTGTCCCTTCCCCCCGCCCCCCTCCTGCCCTCTCTCCTGGCTCCAAGCCCAGGGCAGATTTGGCTGGAAGCACATGGCCTCCAGAAACCACGGGAAGTTTTTTTCCCTCTTTTTGTGCGTCTATATATTGGAGGAATCTAGAATTCTTAAGGGAGAGATTTAGAGGGGAATGGGNATGATCTTTTCCACCCAGGGATCACGTCTTCTGTGGCTCCTGTATTACAGGCGGTTTCTTTGCCACTGAGCCACTGGGGAAGCCCTCGGAAGCACACTTTGCATGATTTAAATAATTTTGAATTTATTCAGGCTTGTTTTATTGTGTAGCATGTGGTCTGTCCTAGAAAATACTCCATGTTCACCTGAGAAAGCATATACTGTATCTGGGAAGAATATTAGTCTAGTTTATGCTAAGTCGCTTCAGTCATGCCTGACTCTGTGCAACCCCAAAGATGGCAGCCTACCAGGCTCCCCCATCCCTGGGATTCTCTAGGCAGTTGGTTTATAGAGTTGCTTGAATCAGGATTGCTGGGAGAAATATCAAGAACCTCAGATATGCAGATGACACCACCCTTATGGCAGAAAGTAAAGAGGAAATAAAAAGCCTCTTGGTGAAAGTGAAAGAGGAGAGTGAAAAAGTTGGCTTAAAGCTCAACATTCAGAAAACGAAGATCATGGCATCTGGTCCCATCACTTCATGGGAAATAGATGGGAAACAGTGGAAAGTGTCAGACATTATTTTGGGGGGCTCCAAAATCACTGCAGATGGTGACTGCAGCTATGAAATTAAAAGACACTTACTCCTTGGAAGAAAAGTTATGACCAACCTAGATAGCATATTGAAAAGCAGAGACATTACTTTGNAGAGTTCCAGAAAAACATCTATTTCTGTTTTATTGACTATGCCAAAGCCTTTGACTGTGTGGATCACAATAAACTGTGGAAAATTCTGAGAGGTGGGAATACCCGACCACCTGACCTGCCTCTTGAGAAACCTATATGCAGGTCAGGAAGCAACAGTTAGAACTGGACATGGAACAACAGACTGGTTCCAAATAGGAAAAGGAGTACGTCAAGGCTGTATATTGTCACCCTGCTTATTTAACTTATACACAGAGTACATCAAGAGAAACACTGGGCTGAAGGAAGCACAAGCTGGAATCAAGACTGCCAGGAGAAATATCAATAAACTCAGATATGCAGATGACACCACCCTTATAGCAGAAAGTAAAGAGGAACTCAAAAGCCTCTTGATGAAAGTGAAAGAGGAGAGTGAAAAAGTTGGCTTAAAGCTCAACACTCAGAAAACGAAGATCATGGCATCCAGTCCCATCACTTCATGGGAAACAGATGGGGAAACAGTGGAAACAGTGTCAGACTTTATTTTGGGGAGCTCCAAAATCACTGCAGATGGTGACTGCAGCCATGAAATTAAAAGATGCTTACTCCTTGGAAGGAAAGTTATGACCAACCTAGATAGCATATTCAAAAGCAGAGACATTACCTTGCCAACAAAGGTCCATCATCAAGGCTCTGGTTTTTTCCGTGGTCCTGTATAGATGTGAGAGTTGGACTGTGAAGAAAGCTGAGTGCCGAAGAATTGATGCTTTTGAACTGTGGTGTTGGAGAAGATTCTTGAGAATCCCTTGGACTGCAAGGAGGTCCAACCAGTCCATCCTAAAGGAGATGAGTCCTGGGTGTTCGTTGGAAGGACTGATGCTAAAGCTGAAACTCCAGTACTTTGGCCACCTGATGCGAAGAGTTGACTCATTGGAAAAGACTCTGATGCTGGGAGGGATTGGGGGCAGGAGGAGAAGGGGACGACAGAGGATGAGATGGCTGGATGGCATCACCAACTCGATGGACATGAATTTGAGTGAACTCCGGGAGTTGGTGACGGACAGGGAGGCCTGGTGTGCAGCGATTCATGGGGTTGGAAAGAGTCGGACACAACTGAGCGACTGAACTGACTGAATATACTATGGCTGTTTTTATTTGCATAGTGTTCTTTTTACTTTCTCTTTATTAGTCAAGCTATTAATCAAGAAAGAGAAGGGGAAAATAACACTATGCAAATAAAAACAATCATAGTATATTAGTTCCTACAAGAAAAAAAAATCCTAATTAGGGCATAAAACATCTTTAGCAAAAACAGGACTGGATTTTGGTTCTGCTTAGGAAGAAAGAGGGATACTCATGGACTGAAAGCCAACAGAAGAACATGGTGGACCCAGTAAAGAGGAGCTGCAGCAGACACAAGAGGAGGAATGAAAAGCCACCTGCCAAGACTCAGAGTGAGTTTTCAGTGACCGGGAAGTAAGCCCCACTGCTGAGCAGAGCTGCTGTATTCATCACATCCTATGAACAGGGCCAAGTGGTCAAGAGAGAGAAATGGAAATAAACTTGAGTCTGAGCAGTAGTAGTGTGCATTAGTTTACAACACACAACAGGGAGCCAGACTGGATTCCAATTCTAGCCCTGCTCCTCACCAGCTATGATCCTGGACAAGTTACTTAAATACCTGCACCTCACTTTCCTCATCTGCAAACTGCGAGGAATAATTCGGAACAGTACCTCACGGGGTTGTTCTGAGAACTAACCAGCTGTTCAGATGGAGCCTAGTAATGTCACGCAGGTGTCACACAGTAAAATTTACAGTGTGATACAAGTAAAACTGGTAATAACGCATAAGTAAAACTGATAATAATGCATACTTTATTTGTTGTTTGAAAAATTACAGAGATATGCACAACTCTCGTTTAAATGATGATTCTTTTTCCCAGATGTTTTTCCTAAGGCTTAGAAGTTATATTCCCATTGCTCCTAGTCAGAGACCAAATTCACATCAATTTAGTGTCTAATGCAGCATGACACAGTGAAAAAAAAAACACTGGGTTTGGAGGCAGGCAAACCTGAGCTCAGTCCTAGCTCTTCCACATAATTTAGACAAATTACACTCTGAGCCTCAACATACTCATTTGCAGAAAAAATACCTAGAGCTACTGTGAAAATTAAAAGAGATAACTTAAGTAAACCAATATTTTCTCCCTTAAAATTGCTGGTAAAGTTGTAGGTACCATCCTGTGGGGCTAGAATTTGGCAATATCAAAAGTTAAAATATTCTTTATTTAGTCTTCTTTTACTTCTAGGAATATTTGAAAATTAAGATGCTCTCAGCATTACTATAATGGGAAAAAAAAAAAAAAAACACACAACGGAAGGAAGTACAAACCTAACTGCAAGAATAGTATACTAAGAAAATGCTTATGACACAGGAGAAAACAGCAGAATATATACACAGTCATTATGACTGCATTTTAAGAGTGTTGCATTAAATAAAATCAAGTTAGAAAATAGTATTCAAGTGTGAAAAACTTAATTATTAATTTGGATATTTATTTTTGCAATGGAAAAAGTATAAACACCAAGATGTTAATAAATGATGTTTTTATTTCTTCCCACTACTTTTCCATATATCAGAATTTTCCTTGGTGAACATATATTCATTTTACAATAATAAAATCAGTTCATTTAAAACAAGAACATAAATGTATAGAGGGGAAAAGATTAAGAAAATTAACTGAGATGCTAACTGGTTTTTCTCTATCTTGCAAGCTTTCTATAATGTGGTTAATCTTACTTTAGATTGAAAAGGAAAACATTGTTTTTAAAAGCACCCTCCAGGTTTGCCCTTTCCTACTTAATATATCTTTCCTTCTCAATCAAAATTCTTGAATAAAGAGTACTGTATTTCTCAAGAGTTTCAAAAAATCAGATCAGATCAGATCAGCTGCTCAGTCATGTCCGACTCTTTGCAACCCCATGAATCGCAGCACACCAGGCCTCCCTGTCTACCACCAACTCTCGGAGTTTACACAAACTCAGGTCCATCGAGTCGGTGATGCCATCCAGCCATCTCATCCTCCGTCGTCCCCTTCTCCTCCTGCCCCCAATCCCTCCCAGCATCAGGGTCTTTTCCAATGAGTCAACTCTTCTCATGAGGTGGCCAAAGTACCAGAGTTTTCAGCTTTAGCATCATTCCTTCCCAAGAACACCCAGGGCTGATCTCCTTTAGAATGGACTGGTTGCATCTTCTTTTTTGAAAAAATATACTCCCTCAAAACTTAAGAAATCTGGGAAGCAGCTTATCCCCAAGAATCAGNCAGAGTTTTCAGCTTTAGCATCATTCCTTCCCAAGAACACCCAGGGCTGATCTCCTTTAGAATGGACTGGTTGCATCTTCTTTTTTGAAAAAATATACTCCCTCAAAACTTAAGAAATCTGGGAAGCAGCTTATCCCCAAGAATCAGGCATTAAAAGCAACTGGTTCAGGGGTTTGGGCAAGCCAGGCCTGCTAAGTTAATCCCTTACTGCAACAAGGAATGAAATCAGAACACAAATACACGAAGTCACCTCTAAAGAGGTCAGCCAAGTAATCCTTGGCCCTCAAAACAGAAACCTAACTAAAACAGGATGGCAAAATTGCAGGTTTCACTGAGATACCGAAATATTAATACAAAAGTCGCTGAATACCAAAGGGAGACTCCACAACCAAAATGCAGATTTTACAAAGAAAGAGCACCAAGAGAGTCCTCTCAGTCAGATCGTGGGTATAAAGAGCAGAAGGGTGAGAGCTCTCTGCTGCAGAGAGAAGACATCGTGAGGAAGACGAGTGGAGTGCACCACCGACCCACTGTGCGTACATCCAGGCCCTCGCGTCAAGCCGAGCAAGGGGTGAGCTGAATACGTGAGCCCTGATAGGAGGTGGGGGTAGAGTGAGTTTCTGGAAAACAGAAGGAGGAGAAGCCATGTTGATCAATGAGATAAAAAATGCACGACCAGGACAAAGAGTCAGCAATTCCATCAAAGCAGAGGTGGACCACAAGCCAGAGACAGTACCCTCAAGCAAGCCAAACAGGCCTTAGAAGGAAGAAACTGCAGATGGACCTAAGTTTCAGGAAGATAAGGAAGAGTCACCAAATGAAGCCGACCAGCCTAACAATACATCCCCCAGGTCAGGGGAGCAACCCGCACGAGTGCCTCCCCAGACACCGTTAAGAACCTACAGGACAGAGTCAGCTTAAACCACTGGCCAGGCGCAGAGAGAAGCATAAGAACAGTCCGAGCTCCTCACCATTCCTTCGTCCTCGCACTCTGCACCATCCAGAAACCAGGAAGGAAAAACTGGAAATTTCAGGGTCAGATGGGACATAAAAGGTCAGAAGCTAATTACATCACTTTCTCTGACAAGGGGTGACCAGCTACAAAACCCAACTGGGAGGAAGAAGGAGGAAAAGTCTTAAATTTGAATGAAGGCTGAATGAACTGAACTAAGTACTTTCAATGTCTGAAGAGGGAGAAAATCTTAACTGGGAGAAAGAAGGAGAAAAAGTCTTACCTTTGAATGAAGGCTGAATACACTGAACTGGGTATTTTCGAACTCTAAACTGAGCTTATGTTTTGTGACTTCTGTTCCTTAAGGTTACTGCCACCTGAATGCACCTTTTATCTTTCACTTACCACTGAATCCTGAGCTCCTAGAAGAATAGCTGATGCACGGGTACAGTAAACAGCTGTTGAATCAATAACTTAAAGAGTGCATAAAAAGTCATAAGGCCTGATGCCTTTTCATAAAGGCAAAAAGCTTTCCAAGCCAAGTGCATTTTAAACAAATGGTGAGAGACAAAAGTATTTACTTTGATCATCTCCGACAACTTACGTATTCAACACATTAAGTACATACCTGAAGAAACAATCATTCAGGGATGGCCCTTCCTGAGAGCACCACCACAGCTGCAGTGGGAAACTATCGAGGTGTCCATGTCAGTGCAATGCTGGTGAGAGAGTGCTCGGCTCCTGAGGCAATATCCTAAAGCTGAAATGAGGGTGGGGTTTGTAGACCCTGAATGACCCACTGGTCCTTACGGCTCACCCATCTCTAGAGTGAGAAAAATGTCCTTACCATAGGCTGGCACCACTGTTACCGCAGATTCATCAACTGCACTTGACTCAAGCTTCCTAACTAAGGTTTTTGGATAAAGAAAAGAGTTTCACTCAAAGTAAATTGCCAGCTCAGCTGAGAATGAATTTCGCACTCTGATAAATTTATACTGGTTCCCAACTCAGGGCTATGTGAGCTTTAGTTAGCATGATACCCCTGGGCACTGACAACCATCTGAATCTCCAAAGGGCTGACTCCAGCTCTGTCTTCCTGAGACTCACTCAGCTGTCCATCCCAACAATCCACTATTTCTACTCTCTACTTTTGGCTCATGGGCTTCCCTGGTGGCTCAGTGGTAAAGAATCCACCTGCCAATGCAAGAGACCCAGGTTCCATCCCTGGTTGGGAAGATGCCCTGGGAAAGAAAATGGCAACCCACTCCAGTATTCTTGCCTAAAGAATCCCCATGGACAGTGGAGCCTGGTGGGCTATAGTCCATGGGGCCATTAAGAGTCAAATATGGCGTAGCAACTAAGCAACAACCTCCTCTAGTTCACTCTTTACTTCGACAGAAATAGGTTTTGGCCTTAATGATCCACTGAAACTGCTCATCTTAAAGTTACAATAACTTACAGCCAAATTCAGGAGCCCCTGAGGATGTGAAAAAAACTAAGGAGATGAGAGGAGAAAGTCAAAGAACAAGGAATTTTAGAAAGGTACAGACTACCGGGTATAAAATAAATAAGATATAAGGAGGTAATGTACAGCACAGGGAATATGGCCAATATTTTATAATAACTTTGAATGGAAAGCAATCTATAATGCGAATTACTACGCTATATATTTGACACTAATATAAGATTGTAAATCAACAACACTTCTATT
>SJYV01029701.1:551358-561841 GCA_006410875.1 Neotragus pygmaeus
AAATTGCCAACATCCGCTGGATCATGGAAAAAGCAAGAGAGTTCCAGAAAAACATCTATTTCTGCTTTATTGACTATGCCAAAGCCTTTGACTGTGTGGATCACAATAAACTGGGGAAAATTCTGAAAGAGATGGGAATACCAGACCACGTGACCTGCCTCTTGAGAAATCTGTATGCACGTCAGGAAGCAACAGTTAGAACTGGACATGGAACAACAAACTGGTTCCAAATAGGAAAAGGAGTATGTCAAGGCTGTATGTTGTCACCCTGCTTATTTAACTTATATTTAAATGTTACTCTCTATAATTCTATTCTTTCTTCCTGGATTTGTTATTATGGTAAACATATTACATTTATATATGTTAATATCCCCTAGAGAAGGAAATGGCAACCCACTCCAGTACTCTTGCCTGGAGAATTCCATGGACAGAGGAACCTGGCAAGTTACAGTCCATGGGATCACAAAGAGTCAGACAAGACTGAATGACTAAGACACACACACATGTTACAACAGCAGTAATATATACTTTAATGATTACTTTATGTAATTATATGTCTCATATAAAAGCTTAGAGAAGAAAAGAGAGCAAGTATACACTTAAAGAGTGTATATATATGTTTATATATAGCTTTGCTCCCACCTGCCTCCTGCTATTATTGTCAAACATATCATATTTCTATATCTTATAGGCCCAACAATAAAGTTATATGCACATTGTTTTATACAATTGTTCTTTTAAATCAATTAAAAAAAACAAGGAGAAGAAATATGTACTTAAATTGTTTTTTATAATTGCATAATTACCTGTAGTTTTATTTTTTCATATCAAATTACTGCCTGAGTTCACTGTTTTTCACCCTGAAGAAATCTCTTGTAAGTCGGATCTGCTATCAACAAATTCTCTCAGTTCTTTTTCATGTGGAGACACCTTTATTTCACTTTTACTTTCGAAACAGAGTTTTCCTGTGTCACTGATACTTGGTTGACAGCTTTTACTTTGAGCATACCATCTTATTGGCTTTTGGACTTCACTGTCTCTGATAGAAAGTCCATAGTTAATCTTACTCATGTTTCCTTGTACATGATGTCTTTTTTTTTTTTCTTTCAGATATTTTTCTCTGTCTTTGATCTTCAACATCTCTTTGAATTTATTCCCTTTTGAGTTTGTTAGACCTTCTTGAATTTGTGATTAATGGCTTTTCATCAAATGTGAGAAGTTTTAACTGTTATTTGTTTAAACTTTTTTTCTTTCTCTTATCACTTTAATGCTCTCATTACATACATGTTAATATATTTTAAAGTACTTTACAGGTCTCTGAGTCTATTACTCCTCATGCATTTTTCTCTTTCTTCTTCAGAATGTGTCATGTCTACCTATTTCCAGTTCCCTGTTTCTATATTCTGCCAGCTCAAATCTACTCTTGAGACTTTCCAGTGTAACTTTCATTTCAGTTTTTGCACTTTTAAACTCCAAAACCTTGGAATTTTCAGAATTTAGAATTTCATTTTGGAATTTCTGTAATTTCATCAGTTTTATTTGTTAATAAGCTATTATCATCATAGTTTTAGTTCAGTCGCTCAGTCGTGTCCGACTCTTTGCAACCCCATGGACTGTAGCCCACCAAACTCCTCCATCCATGAGACTTTCCAGGCAAGAGTACTGGAGTGGGTTGCCATTTCCTTCTCCAGAGGATCTTCCCGACCCGGGGATTGAACCCGGGAGCTCCCACATTGTAAGCAGATGCTTTACCATCTGAGCCACCAGGGAAGTCATCCCTTATTTCTTTAAGCATTATTTCCTTTAGCTCTTTGAATATATTATACATATACAATATTCATATTGTGTATGTGTGTGTATATATATATATATACATATATTATATGTTTCTAGTATAAGTTTCTAGTATCTGTTTTCTTTCTTATATAAAAAGTTTCACATAGCTGTTTCTTTATCTATTTAGTAATTTTTCTGTTGTTGAAAAATGTACATTTTAGAAAATGTAGAAATTTTGGATTTTGATCCCTACCTTTGGAATTTTGTTTTTATTGTTGCTTAGCTTCTTTATTTGTTTAGTGACTCTGGTGGACCATTTTAGTGAAGACGATCTACCCTCCAGCTTCCCAGGTGGTTCAGACAGTAAAGAATCTGCCTGCAATGTAGGATTTGCAAGTTCAATCCTTGAGTCAGGAAAGATCCCCTGGAGAAGGGACTGGCTACCCACTCCAGTATTCTTGCCTGAAGGATTCCATGGACAGAGGAGACTGGCAGGCTACAGTCCATGGTATCACAAAGAGTCGGACACGACTGAGTGACTAACACTTTCACTTCACGTTTCCCCTCCAGTGCCCAGTCTCTGAGATCACTCTGCTGGTGGTGCAGCCCCGGCACACATACATTCTCTTTGCGATCATAGTGTCTTAGCAGGATCCCCTTTGTCTCTTTCCCATGTTTTTTCTGTTAAGCTGCCTTTGTTGATATCACACCCAGCTGTTAACCTCCATTAATGCCAGCTGGTCATTTTATTGTTTTCAACAATGCTGCAGAGCATAAATCACCCCAGCATCTGATCCACTTCAATTCAACCCTGTTGTGAAAGTAGTAACTGACTTACACCTTAAGGCTTACTTCGACCCAAGAGAAATCTTAGATTCTTTCCCTGGACCTCGCTGGTAGATTCCTGCTTCATCTACAATTTAGCCTGTTGTTCTAGAGCTGCCAGCTTCCTCTTAATTGCTTGTCACCAAAATCTCCCTACTTTTTGAAGATGCTCTTAGGCTTGAACTTCCCCACCTAC
Source organism: Neotragus pygmaeus (assembly GCA_006410875.1). Classification (NCBI taxonomy): domain Eukaryota; kingdom Metazoa; phylum Chordata; class Mammalia; order Artiodactyla; family Bovidae; genus Neotragus; species Neotragus pygmaeus. The sequence continues at coordinate 554,156 of SJYV01029701.1, forward strand.
TGTTACAAACGCACTTCTGTTGGGGGGAGAACCTTTAAGGTTTGTACTGTAGCCTGGCTCTCCCCTTGGGAACAGCTCTGCATCCCTGCTCTGTAGCAGTGAAAAGGAAGAACAGCCTCTTTCAGAGTGACAGCCCAGCTTCAGGAGGAGGCACTGAGTGGAACTGATAGTCACTAGCCTTTGCAGATTGCATTTCCTGGCACAGAACCTTTGCCATGCCAGTGAGCTGTGGTGAGGGTGACTGGTGCCCCGGTGTCCTAAGTCTGCCAGCGCTGTAGTCAAGTTTCTGCCCTGTGGGTGGGAGCTGGATAGAGGAAGAAAGCCTCACGCTTCTCAGCTGTGATCTAGCACTTCTGCAATACAGAGATGGGGAGAATTAAAAATTCTGATGACCTAAGTCTCCTACAGGAAAACCATAGTTCTATATTACAAGCTGAGGAGAAATGATGTTTTACCTATGTTCTTGGGTATACGTCTCCTCGGTAGAGTTTCCATCAGTCCAGCCTGGGGTGGGAACGAGATTCTTGGTTCAAATACTACAGACTCTTGCTGTTCTTAAGAAGTTTTACTAGATTTTCTTAAATATACATATATGTGTATATATATATATATATATATGTATATATTTTAATTTACTGTGTTGGAAATTAAGTTACTTCAGCTGTGTCTGACTCTTTGTGACACTATGGACCATACTCACCAGGCTTCTCTGTCCATGGGATTTTCCAGGCATGAATGCTGGAGTGAGTCACCATGCCCTCCTCTAGGGGATCTTCCTGACCCGGGGATCAAACCTGAGTCTCTTACATCTTCTGCACTGGCAGGAGGGTTCTTTACCACCAGTGCCACCTGAGAAGACCAATTTACTGTATACCCTTAGACAATTATCGCAGATTTTATGTGATTGTTGTTTTTGCTTTTAGCAGTTTTTGACAATGTGGTTGTTATGCTGGAGAGATAGTCCATAGAACTCATTGCTCTTTCATTCTTAAAGTCATTCTACACTTTACTTTTCAATAAAACACTTTAGCAGTGTACAAAATAATCTTAATGCTGCACATTTTGGAAGAAAGAAAGCAACTAGCTACTTTGCAATCTGCCTTACTCATTACAGCAGGTAATAATGTTTTTGTTACACTTTCTGTAAATAAAGCAAGAGATATCTTCTTACTGGTTTCTCAAGTTTTGTGCATTTCAACTTGACCTGGAATAACTATGGGAGCTTTATAGGGACAATAGTAACATAGGTTACCTCAGAAGGTCATTTTCAGGACAGACACTTTACTTTTCCTATAGACATTTCTTTAATAGTATTTCTACACAAAGCTCTTCAGTGTGTGGGTCTGTATTCTGTCCCATCTTGCAATTTCATGTTTACTTCAGTCCAGTGGTAAAGATCAGTGCTTTATCCAATCCAAAAAGTCCAAATGACTAGAACAGACTGCAGGAATTCAATTTTCAAAAGCTGGGCTGACATAAAATTTTGTTTTCATCTTTATCTGAATGAGTTTCCTGCCCTGTATTTTCAGTTGAATTAGAGAAAAAATATTTGTTCATGACAAGCAATGACTTTTGAGCAGGTATATTAAGCATTAGATTTCACCAAAGCCAGATTTTTATTTTAACATAATTTTTGCAAAGCGTTAAGCAAAAGCTTTTAGAAAAACTAGCTAAGAATGCTAAAATTAGTATTTTATCAACCAAGGGTGATTTTGTTCCCTGGCTTTCTAGTTCTGGGGGCACATTTGTTGATGTCCAAAAGCCACCTGATGCGAAGAGCTGACTCATTAGAAAAGAGCTGTATGCTGGGAAAGATTGAATGCAGGAGGAACAGGGGAAAACAGAGGATGAGATGATTGGATGCCATCACTGACTCGATCAACATGAGTTTGAACAAATTCTGGGAAATGGTGAAGGACAGGGAAGCCTGGCATACTCCAGTCTATGGGGTCGTAAAGAGTCAGACATGANGTGTCCGACTCTTCGCGACCCCATGGACTGCAGCCCACCAGGCTCCTCCGTCCATGGGGTTTTCCAGGCCAGAGTACTCGAGTGGGGTGCCATTGCCTTCTCCAGAGGATCTTCAAGACCCAGGGCTCGAACCCGGGTCTCCCTCAGTGTAGGCAGATGCTTTGCTGTCTGAGCCACAAGGGAAGCCAAATCTTCATTATAAACAACAAAATATGAATAAGATACAATTTAATTTAAAATTTTTATTCTTCAATAAAAGCTGAAGCAAGTATATTGTTTATCTTTCTGTTTTGAAAATTTTTAAATAGTGAAAACAAAAACACTCAATTTATAGTTTTGTAGAAATATTAAGGAACCGACTTTTCCAATATGTCAATTATAGCTTCATTATCACAGGGAGAAAGTATAGAGGATACATATATATATAGAGAGATTGGTAACAACAAAGAGAGAATTGCATTTGATTTTTAATCTTTGATATTTGATTATATAGCCCAATCCACAATAAAATATTTTATAATCACCACAGACCATACAAGGAGAATAAATGAAGTATGATGAGAGTNGTACATATATATAGAGAGAGATTGGTAACAACAAAGAGAGAATTGCATTTGATTTTTAATCTTTGATATTTCATTATATAGCCCAATCCACAATAAAATATTTTATAATCACCACAGACCATACAAGGAGAATGAATGAAGTATGATGAGAGTTAAATGTACAGAGAAACTTTGATATTTTGGTAAATATGGTAAATCAGAAAAGTTTAGTTGAATTAGGATATTAACTGGGATTTGAATAATTAAAGGTATAGAATGAAGGACAGATTTAAGGTCAAAAGATTAGTGTTTAAATCTTGACTCAACCATTAAAAAACTTTTTATTTTTTAAAATTAATTTACTTTTACCTTGGGTAAGATGTTTCTTGGCAAGAAAGCTATGATAAACTTGAAAGACATCACTGAGCTGACAAAGGTCCCTGAGGTCAAAGCTAAGCTATGGCCTTTCCAGCAGTCACATATTGCTGTGAGAGCTGGACAGTAAAGAAGGTGGAGGGACAAAGAATTGATTTTGGAAGAAGAATTGATGATTTCGATCTGTGGTGCTGGAGAAGACTCTTGAGAGTCCCTTGGACAGCAAGGAGATTAAACCAATCACTCTTAAAGGAAATCAACTGTGAATACTCATTGGAAGGACTGATGCTCAAGCTGAAGCTTCAATAATTTGGCCACCTGATGTGTAGAGCTGACTCACTGGAAAAGACCCTGATGCTGGGAAAGATTGAAGGCAGAAGGAGAAGAGGTCTACAGAGGATGAGATGGTTGGAAAGCTATCACCAATTCAGTGGACATGAACTTGGACAAACTCCAGGAGATGGTGGGGGAAAGGAGGCCAGGCATGCTGCAGTCCATGGGTTTGTGAACAACGATAGATGCTTGAACAGTCTTGGAACTCTGAATTCTCTCTGTTTAAGCAGCAGAATTCTCTGTTTAAGGATATTTTTCTGTCAGAGCTGTTGGGGGATTCAATATTAATACTATAAGTGAGATTTCATTTTAAGCTGTAAGATATGCCAAAATCTCAATTGGAATACTTGATTATTTATAATAATAATATTAAATAAAATAGGCAATTGTCACACCAAAGACATTTCATTTGTCAAAGAGTTACCAACAGTCATTGCTCGAACAGGTTTACTTGGAGGCAGAGGGTGATGTGAAGTGATATATAAAGGACATATGGATGACGGAGTTTGTAACTTTGAGGATGCCCAGAAGAATGAGGTGTGGGGAACAGTATGGGCAGATGGCGCGTCATCAAGAATGTTTCATGATGCAACATCTCTATCTTTCTCTGGTTAAAGAAGATTCTGTGGAAAAGATTTTGTTAAGCTTTTAAGTTAGATGTGCTTTGAGTCTTTTTATACAATAATGTAAGAAGAACTTTCTAATATACATTTTTGATTGTTTGGTTGTTTGAATGATAATACATTCTTACACAAAGTAATCAGGTTACATTGTTAGCAGTGTTCAAGACAGAGAGGCAGTGTTGAATTCACAAGGACGAGCTCTGTGCAAATGGTCAATCTGTTTCCATGGTTACTGGCTGGCTGAGTAAAGTGTAAATTTGTAGGTGTTGGCTAGTGCCCTCTTATCTTAAAGAATCTCAAGAAGATTGTTTCTATAAATATGGTTTCCATCTCCGAGCTAAGTATGGGTTTGAGGATAAATTTAGGGAAGAGACAGCTTTTAAGTCGTATAAATAGCAATTCAAAAGATCCCTTTCCTTGAAGTTTGCATCATATTTTCAATATTAAGCATGAAAATATTTGTAGTTTCCACTATTCTAATTATAAGGAAATCCACTTTATCACATCTTTTCTGAAGGCATCCATTTTTATGATTCTCTTGGCCACAGGTGCTAATGTAGTTCTCAGTAATGCAGAAGGCTGTCTTTTGAAATACAATCTATTACCTTTTCAGAACTATTACTAGAACCAATTTTAGCAGACACAAAGAGGATTTTAAAATATGATACAGGAAAGATATTTTCACACGCAAAATAAGTTTTAGGAACTTGCAAGAAGCATAAATGAACATATTCGGGTTATATTTAAAAGAATGGAAAGTTTTCATTTCTCATACAAGTACATAGCTATTTTAAAAAATGTATTCTTTTTGAGCTTATTTTCCCTATGAAATAATACTTAGAATTTTATTTCTTTAATGCAAAATATCAGTCTTCTCATTTTTTAATCTTTGAAACTGTTGAACTGTTGTTGTTATTTGCTTTGATTTTATTCAGTGTTATAGTCCAATTTTTCTTTCTTCCCCACCCCACTCCCCAGAGGCCTGCTGAGCTGAACTGATTATAGAACTCCCATAGATTTCAAAGGGAATTCCATAGCCCTAGAACCTCCCTGGCTGTGTGTATGTGAACATACCAAGTGATAAAGTGGCTGAGAATTACTTACAGCATGTGCAAAATGAAGATTAGAATAATAATTTCATCATTATCATGATTATTGCTATTTAATATTTATATACCACCTTCATCTGTGAAGCTCAAGAAACTTTATGAATTTTAAATTATCCAGTGGACTCTAATCTTAACTATACCTCTATGTGCTGGGAAAGGCACAAAATGAATAATAGATTTGAGTGACATATATTGCTAGGGAAATCTAATTCCTTTGCTGTTTAGCTCTCTTCTGTTATTGGAAAATGGCATTATATATTTGCCTAGAAAGTTGGATTGCCATCTCATTATTTTAGTACTGGGAGTCCATTTGCTATTTATTTTGAAATCACTCCAGGTGACAGCTTATTCAAAAGTAAAGAAGAGATACACTGATAATTTTTATTATATTTGGCATTAGTCATCAGCATTCCAAACTAATCCTTAATGAAAAAAGAAAACTTTATTGTGTTTCATCTTGTATTGATAAAGCTGGATTCAGTATTCTGTCTTTGGGCCTGTCTTACACATGGAAGTGAATTTCAAATTATTACAAGAAAGTATTTCATGCTATTTTAATCTAAAATTATAACAGAATGTACAGCATCATGAATTTCATGAATCTAATGGAATAATTAAAATATTCATTTTCTTAATAATATGTCACAAGCCTTAATTTCTTTGACTTTGAAGTATAATTATAGCTTTATTATATTTAGATGCAGATTTTAGATATTTTTTCTTATATAATATACTACTGATTTTCTGTAGGACTTTTATCTTTCTATTCCTCTTTTTCCATTAAGTGGTAATAATGAAAGACCTTGAAAAAGTTTATCCAGAATTAGTTAATTATCCAGGAAGATATTAGAATAATCACATAGATAAATAGAGCAAAAGATGTTCTATAGGCCTGGACATGTTTTTAAATGTCTCATTACAACAAATAGATTTATGATTGTAGTATAATCAAGTAAAGAATTTGCTGATGTTCAGTCACTCTGTTGTGTCCAATTCTTTGTGATCACATGGACTGTAGCACGCCAGGCCTCCCTGTCCATCACCAACTCTTGGAGTTTACTCAAACTTATGTCCATTGAGTCGGTGATGCCACCCAACCATCTCATCCTCTGTCGTTTCCTTCTCCTCCTGCCTTCAGTCTTTCCCAGCATCAGGGTCTTTTCTAATGAGTCAGTTCTTTACATCAGGTAAAGATGAGCCCAAAGTATGAGCTTCAGCTTCAGCATCAGTCCTTCCAATGAGTATTCAGGACTGATCTCCTTTAGGATGGATTGGTTTGATCTCCTTGCAGTCCAAGAGACTCTCAAGAGTCTTCTCCAAGTAAAAAATAAAATTTTGCAAATAATTGGGAAATAGAAGAGGGTAGTGTAGANTCTAATGAGTCAGTTCTTTACATCAGGTAAAGATGAGCCCAAAGTATGAGCTTCAGCTTCAGCATCAGTCCTTCCAATGAGTATTCAGGACTGATCTCCTTTAGGATGGATTGGTTTGATCTCCTTGCAGTCCAAGAGACTCTCAAGAGTCTTCTCCAAGTAAAAAATAAAATTTTGCAAATAATTGGGAAATAGAAGAGGGTAGTGTAGATAGGAATAAGTGAGGTAACATTATTGACATTCCTTGATTTAATTTAATAATCTTCAATTCCAATATGTATATTACTTAACTATTTTGCACATAAGAAAGTTGAAACTGAAGAAAGATAGGTAAGTTGAACAAAGTCGTACGGCTGGTGACTGGTTGAAGTAACAATTCTCAAAAATCTGTGCCCTCAAACCCATGACCTTCCTTGTCAAGGAGACCAGTAATGGACTAGGTCTGACAGAAAGGAACGCATCTTGAGGGTGTCTCGCTAACCCCAGTGTGTGAACACCAAAGTGACATGTGACTTGCCCTCATGACTACTAGTTTATAGCTGAGGATAATTGCTCTTTTTGTTTTTATCTGAAACTTTTTTACTTCTATATCCACTCCCACTGTGGGTTTTCATTTATAAGCCATTTTACATTTCACCTGAACAAATGAGTTTTGCAAGACTTTTCTATATGAATAAATAAATTCTAAATGCTGCAACAGCTACTTCAGCCTCACTGGGTAGTGGTTTTTGGCAATCAGCTTATCTCGCTTGCCTGCTCGCCATGCCTGTTTTTCCAAATCACACGCACAACAAAACTGCAAATAACGACATGTTGCAGACATTCAAAGCCACTCTAACCAGTGATCCCGCTGTCACCAAAGCTCTACTGGAGGTATTCCCCTTCAGGTTTCAATTTGTTCGCTTACTGTTCTTAAGCCGTAACTTATATTTTTGAGGACTCACTGCACAATAAATACGGTCGTCACATGGATTTCTCACCCTAGGGAGACTAGTGGCCATGAGGGAGAAATGCTGGCAAAGCCACACGGCCCTGATATCCCAGTAGTTCCAACACTTGAACTTCATACACCAGTGAAATCCAAGCATGTGTGTGCATTTAACATACTGTATACACATAAACACAGTCATCACTATTCTAATTGATCTAAATGGCTTCTGGGCTTACAACAATAGAGAAGCCCTTCTTGCAAATGATAATGAAAATTCTACAGGCCTTGATGATACACGATCTCTCAAAGACTAGACTGTATTCATTAAGATAAGCTTGAATGCTGCATATAAAACTTTTAAAGCCAAATCCTCAGAAATGGTCTAAATAAAACATTTCATATGCCTACAAAAACCCCTTGCAATAT
>SJYV01029701.1:561988-613627 GCA_006410875.1 Neotragus pygmaeus
TCCCCCCCTCCTCCTGCCCCAATCCCTCCCAGCATCAGAGTCTTTTCCAATGAGTCAACTCTTCACATGAGGTGGCCAAAGTACTAGAGTTTCAGCTTTAGCATCATTCCTTCCAAAGAAATCCTAGGGCTGATCTCCTTCAGAATGGACTGGTTGGATCTCCTTGCAGTCCAAGGGACTCTCAAGAGTCTTCTCCAATACCTCAGTTCAAAAGCATCAATTCTTCACTTAGATATAATTCATATACCATATAATTCACTCATTTAGAATGTACAGTACAATAGTATATTAGTATATTCACAGAGTTATGCAGTGTTTATCGCAATTGACTTTAGAATATTTCATTGCCCCCCAAAGAAACTTCACACCGTTTAGGAGTAACCCACCATTTTCCTCTCCTCCAGTCCTAGCAACCACTAACCTATTTTCTGTCTATATGGATTTGCTTATTCTAGACATTTCATGAAAATGGAACCATATAATATATTATGTCTGTTTCTTTCCATTCAGCATTATTTTTTTCATTTAACATGTCATTAGTATTTCATTCCTTCCGATGACTGAATATTTTTTTTATGGATATACCGTATTTTCTTTATCCATTCATTACTTATGGGCATTTGGATAGTTTCTCCTTTCTTGGATTTATAAACAATGATNATTATTTTTTTCATTTTAACATGTCATTAGTATTTCATTCCTTCCGATGACTGAATATTTTTTTTATGGATATACCGTATTTTCTTTATCCATTCATTACTTATGGGCATTTGGATAGTTTCTCCTTTCTTGGATTTATAAACAATGATGCTATGAAAATTTTCACACAAGTGTTTTTTTGTGGGTATGTTTTCATTTCTTTGGGTTATGTATATGGGAGTGGAATATCTGGGTTGTTGTTCAGTTGCTAAGTCATATCTGACTCTTTGTGACCCCATGGATTGCAGCATGCCAGACTTCTCTGTCTTTCACTGTCTCCCAGAGTTTGCTCAAACTCATGTCCATTGAATCGGTGATGTCATCCAGCCTTCTCATCCTCTGTTACCCACTTCTCCTCCTGCCCTCAATCTTTCCCAGTATCGGGGTCTTTTCCAATAAATTGGCTCTGCATATCAGTTGGCCAAAGTATTGAAGCCTCAACTTCAGCATCAGTCTTTCTAACGAATATTTAGGGTTGATTTCCTTTAGGATTGACTAGTTTGATCTCCTTGCTGTCCAAGAGGCTCTCAAGAGTCTTCTCCAGCACCACAATTTGAAAGCATTAGTTCTTCAGAGCTCATCCTTCTTTATGGTCCAACTCTCACATCCATACATGACTAATGAAAAAACCACATCTTTGACTGGTTGAATCTTTGTAGGCAAAGTGATGTCTCTGCTTTTTAATACACAATCTAGGTTTGTCATAGCTTTTCTTCCAAGGAGCAAGTGTCTTTTAATTTCATGGCTGAAGTCACCATCTGCAGTTATTTTGGAGCCCAAGAGAATAATATCTACCACTGTTTCCACTTTTTCCCTATCTATTAGCCTTGAAGTGATGGGATCAGATACCATGATCTTATATAGCTATATGGAAACTCTATGGTTAATCTTTGAGAAACTGCCAAATTGTTTTCCAAAGTGACTGTGGCATTTTACATTCCCACAATGTATGAGAGTTTTATATTCTCCATATCCTCTCTAAAACTTGTTATTGTCTGTCTTTTTTTTTTTTTATGCCAGCCATCCTAGTGGTTATGAAGTGGTATCTTGTAGTTTTGATTTGTATTTCCCTGATGACTAATGATACTGCACGTCTTTTCATGTGCTTGTTAGCCATTTGTATCTTTTTGGAGAGATGTCTGTTCAGATGCTTTGCTCATTTTAATTGGATCGTTTATGTTTTTATTATTGAGTTTTAAAAGTTCTTTACATATTCCAGACATAGGATTAGAAAACATTCTCTCCCAGTCTTTGGATTGTCTCTGTGATTTTTGGCTGCTTGGCTCTTTCAGGGCTCCATAGAGCTGTTTCTGGTGATTATTATTTGGGTTGGCTGAGACGGGTCATAATAGAGTCAGAGAAGAAAATGTATAAGGAGCTAGGGATGTGTTTCAACGTGAAGACTTAGTGATGAGACGGTTCTGTTTACGCTATTAATTAAAGGAGAGGGTATACACTGATTTCCTTTGTAGAAACTTTCACTGAATTCTGTGCAACAATGTTTTTGAGGGTGTGAGAAACCCAAGGGAATGCTTGCCTTGACTCCGAATGTAGCATCTCATTCTAATGACCTTTATGCCTTCAATCTTTGATAGGCTCAAGTTGGCTTCCCAGAAGTGACACTAGGAATCCTTCCTGGTGCAAGAGGAACCCAGCTTCTCCCCAGACTTGTTGGAGTGCCTGCTGCACTTGACTTGATTCTCTCAGGTGAGTACTAACTCTGCCAATGGCAGCCTGGATCAATGTGAGGAAATAGACAAGGATTTAGAAACATTCTGGCTTGATAGTCTTCTACCATGTAATGTTAAGAGGATACTTTAACTTCTTTGATGTCAGTTTTCTCATCTGTAAAATGGAAAGAATATCTTTCCTGAGAGCTTCTCAAAAGTTACCATGAAGAACAAATATGTGTACCTCTTAGATGAAAGTATATACAAAACCCTAATCACATTTAAGAGTCTACTCATAGACACTGCTTTTGCATAGGCTGCATTATATTCAGATCTTACTTAGAAATCATAAAACAAGAATTAAAACTAGAATTTCCAAGGAAAGATTTCAAGGTTTAGTTCGGAAATGACTGAATTTTTCATTTCCCAGGTGTGAAGATATTAGCTTCAAATAGAAGTTGTAATCTTTCAGTAGAGAATGTGAACAATGCAACACTAGAAAACATTTCTCCCACATTGCAGGTGGATTCTTTACCAGCTGAACCACCAGGGAAGTCCAGGAATCTTGGGGTGGTAGCCTATCCCTTCTCCAATGGATCTTCCCAATCCAGGAACTGAACCAGGGTCTCCTGCATTGCAGGCAGATTCTTTACCAACTGAGCCACCAAAGAGGCCCTTAGAGACCCTGCATTTACCAACTATTAAAAGACACAAAGATATTTCCAGCTGAAGTAAGGTTGGAAGATGGTGCGTGCATCACTGTTTATTCCAAACAGAAATAATGTGAGACCTTGGGTCAATCACTTTACCTCTCTCTGCCTTAGTTTCTTCATAAATGTACATAACAGGAGTGCCTACCACATGATGATATGATGAAGATCAGATGCATTAATGAAGACAGTATGCTTAGAACAGTCCTAGACATGGTAATACATGTTAGCTATATACTATTATTCCTACATCTGACTTTCTAGTAAAAGAGGAGGATTGAGTAAAAATAAGATGAACATCTTGGTAACAGACTGTATCCCAAGGAACAGGCAATAAAAAGAGTACAAGCTTTAGAATTAAAGACCTGAGCTTGAATCCCAGCTGTGCTACATATGAACATGTATGCTTTGTACAAATTCAGTTTTATTTCCTCATGCAATAGCTGTTTAATTTTTTTCTCATGTGCTGGGCCCTGTTGCAGGCAGTGGACCTAGAGCAGCAAATCAGACCTACCAAAGTTCCTGCCCTTATAGATATTACATATAGAAAACAGCAACAATAAGAATAATTATCATTATTATATTTCATCTGTTCAAAAATGCACAGTGGTATCCACATCTTTGAACTCGAGATGCCTCTTCCATTCACTGGAGTCATGGTTTGATTGGCAGTGTTTTTTCTCCCCTTGTTTCTGTGGGTCAATCATTTTGGAACAGCTTAGTTGAGTTCTAGCTCAAGGGTTCTCTTGAGATTGTAGCCGAGACACTGACTGGGGCCACAGTCATCTGGAAAGTTGAATGGGGCTGGAGGATCTACTTCTGGGGTGGCTCAGTCACATGGATGGCTGGTTCCTGTTGACTGTGGCAGAAGGCTTCATTTTCTTTCCACGTGGGCCTCTCCCTAGAGTTTCCTGTATCTCCTCACAACATGGAAGCTGGCTTCCTCTAGAGTAACTGGTCCAAGAGGGAGCAAGGCAGACTGCAGTGTCTTCTGTGACCTAGCTTTGGAGTTCCATGCCATCTTTTCTGAATTATCCTATTGATTATATGAGTCTTTCCTATTCAGCTTGTGAGGGGAGCTTAAATACTCAGAGGTCAAATACATGGCAGGTCACTTTGGTTACCAGCTACCATGCTGTGTACTCTTACTAAATGCCATGGCTACCTATTATGTAAGTAGTATATCTGGTCGATTAGATGGAGATGACAAGTGCTAAGGAGAAAACATAAAGCAGAAAAGGGAAATGAGAAATGATAGGCTGGGGGTGGGTAAAATTTTATAGGTAGGATGGTTAGAAAAGGCTTTCCTAAAAAATGAATGTGAATGAAGACCTGAGGGATGAAGGAAGCTTGTTTTGCCAATATCTAGTGGAAGATATTTCACATGGAGAAAATAGCAAATACCAAGCCCTGAGGTAAGGCTTACGTGGATATTTCAAAGAACAGCAAGAAGGTCAATGAAGCTAGAGTGAGGTGAGTAGGGAAAGAGTAGTTGTGGGTGAAGTCACATCCTATCGGGCCTTGAAGATTATAGAGAGAACTTTGACTTCTCTGCCGAATGAGGTAGAAAAGCACTGGAGTATTTTGAGCAGAAGAGTAACATGGTGTCACTTATGTGTTTTACAAGATCACTCTGGCTATTGAAAATATACTGATGGGAGATTAGGGCAGAAATAGGAAGGCTGGTTAGAAGGTGCTTTAATAATCCAAGGGAGCCATGATGGAAATGTAGACCTTAGTGGTAATAATGTAAATGGTGAGACACAGTCAAATTCTGGATATATTTTGAGCCAACTAGGATTTTGTGACATATCAAATGTAGAGGTGAGAGAAAGGGGAGAGAAGAATGATTTAAATGGCCTGAGCAGCTGGAAGGATGGTGCCATTACCAAGATGGGGATATCCACTTGTAGAACAGGTTGTAGGGAAGAATTGCAAGAGCTTAGTTTTGGACGTGTAAAGTTTGACATCCAAGTGGAGTTGTCAAGTAGACAGTTGGATAGACTGGCCTGGAATTTAGAAGCAAGATTATCTGAACTTGTCTTGGTATTCGTTTTTTCATCAGTAAAACAACCACATAGTTGTTCTAAGGAATAATGAAATTACATGACATGTTTCTGGTAGAGTACCTGTCACCTAGGAGATATTTTATAAATGATAACTGTGGTAGGCATAACAATGCCCCTCTCCAAGATGTCCACATTCTAATCCCTAGAATTTGTGAATATATTACCTTACATTCAAAAGGGACCTTGCAAATGTGATTAAATTAAGAGTCTTAAGATGTGAGATTATTCTGGATTTTGTAGGTGGGCCCAGATTATCTCAAGGGTCCTCAGAAGTGGAAGGAGAGAGGTCAGAGAGGAAAGAAGATGGTACAAATTGGCTTTGAAGATGGAGGAAGAGAAGAATAAATGTGGGCAGACTTCAGAAACTAGAAAAGCCAAGGAAATGGATTCTCTCTCCGAGTCTCTGGAAGGAGCACAGTTTGCTGACCTATTTTAGATTCCTGATGTCTTGCTTCTGGAAAACATTTTTCCTGAGAAAGGATGCTAAAAAAAAAAGTTGTTACTGGAAGTGGAAGATTCCCTACTGATGTTAATGGGGAAAAACACCAGCTTTGTAGGCACTGCCCTGTAGGAAATTAATATGTAAATAAATTTAGGTTAAATTAATGAGTAAATAGCGAAACTTTTCTGTTCTTCTGAAAATCATGAGAGAAAAGTGGATCAATTACAACAACTGCCGCTTCTCCACAATTTCCCTAAAATGCCATCTGAAAACAACTGAATCTTTAGCAGTAACCACAAAAGAGGTGCTTAGGCACATTGTGGTTCATCCCTGATGTTTTCCATCCATTCAGATGTGGAGAACTACAAGTGCCTTGCCCTGCCTTCTGCTGTTGTTTCCTAGGTCCCGACTCCCTTGTTCACTGAAGCGTACCCAGGGTACTGGGGAAGAAATTGCAAGTGACATCTTTATCCTGCCAGCCTTTCAGATTTAGTTAGGTCCAGGTGGGTTTTCTCTGTATTCAAACAAGATGTTAAGGGCAAGTTTTAGTACCCAGGGTTCCCAATCACCAGTAATACGTATGAGCAAACATTATTTCATGACTAAGACAAACTAACAGACAAAACTTTTAACACTCAACCTAAAATCTATGAAAATTTTCTATGACATTAGAAAAATGAAACATAAATGTGAGTCTGTTGAAACAAATTAAAGAAAAGAAAAAGGTTAGCAAACTCACAATATTCTGAATTAGAAAAGAAAATATTTATTAAATAAAAAACTTGTTTAAAATCAATATGTTAGCCAAAATAATTTTTGAAGCATTAAAAAAAGGATGCAGTAGAACAGACTACTGAATCAGCAACATGGAGGATAGAGACCCACTTATAGAATTCAGAAGAAATTTTTAAAAAGATACATGAAATGTAAATGAGGGCAGCAGACATGGAAGGTCTCTAATAGAGGTCTCTGCTACGAATAATAAATGCTTCCTGAGCACAAGCAAAAATGGGAGAAGCAATAATTAAACGGAAAAAGGGAAGAAACTCTTCAGATACATAAAAGAATCAGAGATTGTATTTTAGCAGGCACACCATTTTCCTGAAAAATCTCATGAAATGTCAATGCTTTGTGTTTTGATAAAGATTTTAAACTTTCAGGAAATAGAATCCTGCAAGCTTCCAAAGGATAAAAACAAAATACAACAAAAGGTTACTCTCAAAGTAGCTAAAATCACAGCAGCCACAAATAAATTCTAAATGTATGGATTCATATATAAGATGCTACATGGTCTTTAAATGTGGTCCAAATCAGAAGTTGTTAAAGTGTGACCCACAAACTCCTAGGTGTACCTAAGACCATCGTGTGGGGTACAGGAGGCTAGAGGAGAGGCAGTCCTTGAAGTCAGAACTGTTTTCGTAATAATATTTTATGCCATGTGGTATCAAAACAGATTGAATGAAGAAGAAGAAATGAAAACCCAGCTATCTTCTATTAGGCTAGAAATTAAAGAAATTTAAAAAAATGTAAAACAATGACACTCTTCTCACTAAATTCTTAAAGTAGGATTATGTACATAAAATTATTTATGTTTATATGTAACAGGTCTATCATGATTATTTTAAAGGGATTTAATAAAGGCACATTTTAAAAGTTCTCAGTTATAGTTTCTAATATAGTAAATATTGATAGAAATAACCCACATAAACAAAGACTCTTTAGAGTATTCCATAATTTTTAAGAGTACAAAGGGATCTTAAGACTAAAAATTTTGAGAACTGCTAATCAAAACATTTGTGCTTTGACACAGAAACCACAATACAGAACTGTGCACACATTGTCCAAATTAGAAAATAATGTGAGTCTATATTATTACTAATATATCATTCAGTTCAGTTCAGTTTAGTCACTCAGTCATGTCCGACTCTTTGTGACCCCCTGAATTGAAGCACGCCAGGCCTCCATGTCCATCACCAACTCCCAGAGTTCACTCAAACTCACATCCATCGAGTCGGTGATGCCATCCAGCCATCTCATCCTCTGTTGTCCCCTTCTCCTGCCCCAGTCCCTCCCAGTATCAGAGTCTTTTCCANATGCTTTTGAACTGTGGTGTTGGAGAAGACTCTTGAGAGTCCCTTGGACTGCAAGGAGATCCAACCAGTCCATCCTAAAGGAAATCAGTCCTGAATGTTCATTGAAAGGACTGATGTCAAAGCTCAAACTCCAATACTCTGGCCACCTGATGCAAAGAACTGACTCACTGGAAAAAACTTTGATGCTGGGAGGGATTGGGGGCAGGAGGAAAAGGGGACGACAGAGGATGAGATGGTTGGATGGCATCAGCAACTCAATGGACATGAGTTTGAGTAAACTTCAGGAGTTGATGATAGACAAGGAAGCCTGGTGTGCTGCAGTCCATGGGGTTGCAAAGAGTCGGACGTGACTGAGCAAGTGAACTGACCTGAACTGATATTGTATATACTTCCCTGGTAGCTCAGATGGTAAAGCGTCTGCCTACAGTGTGGGAAACTCGGGTTTGATCTCTGGGTTGGGAAGATCCTCTGGAGAAGGAAATGCAATCCACCCCGGTACTCTTGCCTGGAAAATCCCAGTCACAAAGAGTCGGACACGACTGAGTGACTAAACTAATTTTTAAAAATAAAAACATAAAAATAAAAAATAAAATGAATGAGAAACTCTATGTATTGGCATGGTATGATTGCCACAATATATATTGTATTGTTAAATGAAAAAAAAATCATGGATACTGGCACAAAGACAGAAACATAGATCAATGGAATAAAATAGAAAGTCCAGAGATAAATCCATGCACCTATGGACATCTTATCTTTGACAAAGGAGACAAGAATATACTATGGAGAAAAGATAATCTCTTTAATAAGTGGTGCTGGGGAAACTGGTCAACCACTTGTAAAAGAATGAAACTAGAATGCTCTCTAACACCATACACAAAAATAAACTCAAAATGGATTAAAGATCAAACTGTAAGACCAGAAACTATAAAACTCCTAGAGGAAAACATAGACAAAACACTCTGATGTAAATCATAGCAGGATCCTCTATGACCCACCTCCCAGAGTAATGGAAATAAAAGCAAAAATAAACAAATGGGACCTAATTAAACTTAACAGCTTTTGCACAACGAAGGAAACTATAAGCAAGGTGCAAAGACAGGCTTCAGAATGGGAGAAAATAATAGCAAATGAGGCAACTGACAAAGAATTAATCTCAAAAATATACAGGCAATTCCTGCAGCTCAATTCCAGAAAAATAAGCGAACCAATAAAAAAATGGGCCAAAGAACTAAACAGACATTTCTCTAAAGAAGACATACAGATGGCTAACAAACACATGNACTGAGTTGGGGGCAGAGACGAGAGTGGAGCCCGGGACGGAGCCCCACCGGCCCAAGGCTCCGAGAAGGAGTCAGGGAAGGAGACGGGACGCGGGAGGCGAGAAGAGGAAGGGGAACGGCCCCCAGCTCTCCTTCCTCCCAAGGAGGAGCCACACAGAGCCCCTGCACACAGGGCCGGGTTACCTGGGCCTCACACCAGTGCTGCCCAGAGGAGGCCCAGGGGGCAGATACAGCAGGGTGCCTGCTGAAGGACAGAGACAACTTTCACCATTAAAAAAAAAAAGAAGAAGAAGTTGGATATGAGCCAGCAATCCTACGCCTGTCCACGTATCTGGAGAAACCTTCATGCACCCCAGAGTTCACGGCAGCTCTAGCCACACCCACTAAGGCACGGAGGCAACGCCAGAGGAGTGGCTAATGAAGAGGCAGCACATATACGCAGCGGAACATCACTCGGCCAGGAGGCCTGAACTCACGCCATCTGCAGCAACACGATGGACCTGGAGATCAACCAGCCACGCGAAGGGAGTCGGACGNTGATTCATGTCAATGTATGGCAAAAATCACTACAATATTGTAAAGTAATTAGCCTCCAATTAAAATAAAATTTAAATAGAATCATGTGTACAGTAGTTCAACATTTGTGTAACCGAAAAGGAGGGATTGAATGTCTATATAGGGAGAAGGTGTGTTTGTAACTGTTTGTTTATGTATAGGATACTTCTGTAAGGATTCACAAGATAAGATAGATGGTTGCCTCTGAGAATGGGGTCAGCTAGCCAGCAGAAGCAGTCAGAGGAGATGTCTCTTTTTATTCTTCTGTACCTTTTGAATTTTTATTGAATGAGTATATGTTCTATTAATAAGTACAGTTAAAATTTAAGAAGAACCAAGCAGGACTTCCCTTGGTGGTCCAGTGGTTGAGACTCTGCAATGCAGGTTCTCATCAGAGAGAGGTTCCTCATGCCTTGTGGTATGGCCAAAACATTTAAAAAAGAAAAAAAAAAGAATAAGAAAAGCCATGCAAACCAACATTTCAGCAGTTAGAAGGCAGGCTGTATAATCTGCCCCAATAAAGCCATGGTTCTGACTCAGTGAGCCCGGCTTTCTCTCTCTCACTGGTTTCTCACGTCATGGACTTATGACATTCCTAGATGTTTTTTTTTTCTTTCTTTAAAAAATGTTCCTTTTCAATTTATGGAGGTTGGCAGCAAGATGGAGAGGGTTAAAGAGAGTCAGAAAAAATAATTGGAAGGAATGTTGGGCTACCGGCAGAGTAGAGTGTTCATCTCCCCAGTTGGTGGTAGGTAATGGCTCAGTGTCATTCAAAGGCCTCTCTGAAAAAGTCATTCTTTTGTCCACCCTGGCAGGGACCAAACACTTCCCTGAAATAATCTTTCTTTTTGTGGCTCTAACCACTTACTGTTTCATTTCAATAGTGAAAGCTTAAACTGGAGAGGCCAGGGACTGTGAGCAGAAAATACTGGTGACTCTAAAGAGAGTTAGCGAGACTTTGCCCAAAGGGGAATGAGTTTCCTGCTGTCTTTCTCTTCTTTCCAGATAATCTTCACCACAGTTTCATCTGGTTTTGTTGTGCTTCTTGAGAACGCTTATTGTTTTGTTAGAAGTCAATTGGCCTACAGGAAAGGTTGTTTGCATTTGGAGGGGGTCCCTAAATGGTTTTTGGTTTGGGGTTTAAGATAGACCCATTTCTATCACTTCTCACCTGTCGTTTTCATTTGTTAAGGACATGATTTCAACAGGAAGTTCTTTTCTTTGACTTCTGGAAATTCAGATTTGAGAGTTACGTTACTTCAAGAGATAGATGGGGATCATGGTCTGGTACATTTATACAATAATCTTATAATTAATAAAATCATTTATTTTAAAATGAATAAAATAATAATCATTTATATCTTACAATTAATAAAAAATTTTAAAATAATTTTAAATAAAAATTTTAACATTGAAGTATTATTTTTTAAAATGTATAAAATGGGCTACTCAATCTCAGTAATATTACACAGTTTGTCCACTTGGTGGCATCCAAATATTGAGGAGGAATCATTTGCTTTAAAATTTGGTAATTTACCTGTTAACAGTAGGGGAATGGTTATGGGCATTGGACAATTGTGTATCTTAAATTATAATCATCAAAACTTGGTAGAAATGTGAAATTGTGATCTAAAAGTGTCTAAATACAAAATTACACATGTGTTGTGTTGTTGCTCAGCCGTGTCCGACTCTTGGCGACCTCATGGACTGTAGCCCGCCAGGCTCCTCTGTCCATGGGGATTCTCCAGGCAAGAATACTGGAGTGGGTTGCCATGCCCGCCTCCAGGGGATCTTCCCGATTCTATACTTAGAGCCACACAGTGTGTTATGAATGCTGACAAAAATGTAAAGAAAATACACAAAAATGAAAATAACTTGTATCCCCCCCCAAATTTCATAAATGATTTTTGCTTTGGTTTTTATTTTTCCAGCTTGAGGTGTAATTTACACACAGTAAAAGTCACCCAGTTTAAACGTAGCAATTTGATGAATTTTTGTAGTAATGTACAGCTGTGTGGCCCTGCTACAATCAAGATATGGTTCTGCTGCTAAGTCGCTTCAGTTGTGTCCAACTCTGCACGACCCCATAGACGGCAGCCCACGAGGCTCCCCCATCCCTGAGATTCTCCAGGCAAGAACACTGGAGTGAGTTGCCTTTTCCTCCTCCAATGCATGAAAGTGAAAAAGTGAAAGTGAAGTCGCTCAGTCGTGTCCGACTCTTAGCGACCCCGTGGACTGCAGCCTACCAGGCTTCTCTGTCCATAGGATTTTCCAGGCAAGAGTAGTGGAGTGGGGTGCCATTGCCTTCAAGATATGGTTCAGTCACTCTAAAAAGTGTGCTCCTGCCTCTTTTAAGTAGATTCCTTCCACTGCCCTTGGCCATATATGACCACTGGCCTGTTTTCTGTTACTATAGTCTTGTTTTTTAGAATTTCATATAGCATGTGATCTTTTGTGTCTGGTTTCTCTCACTTAGCATGATGTTTTTGAAGTTCGTGATGTTCTTTAACTTAAAAATATTAGTAAAGCAGTCTGAAAGGCATAGTTGAAAAACATACATGTGTGGTTGCATACCTTGTGATTATACTAAAAACTCCTGAATTATAAACTTTGAAATGGTGACTTTTATTGTATGTGGACTAAATCTCAATTTTAAAAAGTACATATAAAATTTTTGAGTTCTCTTTCTCCATTTGTAAAAATATTTTGTTAATTCAACCTATTCTCACCCCCATCATTACCCTCACCCTGCACTGCTGAAATGTTGACCTACAAAAAGAAAAAAAGGAAAGGATTAAGAATACTTATTTATATATGATTCATGTTGATGTATGGCGGAAACCAACACAATATTGTAAAGCAATTATCCTCCAATTAAAAAAAAATTTTTTAAGCTGTAGTAATAAAGTGTGAGTCTAAAAAAAAAAGAGAGAGAGAATACTTATTTAATTTCCACATGCAACAGGCAAGATGAGAAGGAAGGAAATTTCCAGTGGTCAGTGTTGCAATTGGAGTCAGTTTTGAAAAAAATTGCAATTTTGGAGCCAGTTTGTAAGAGGTTAACATATATATCTAAAAATATGATTTGGGCAATAGCCTCAAGTTTCTCTATAAATTTAACACACATCCTAGAGAGCTGACTGTGGAAGTTAATTAGCTTCATGCATCTTAATACTCTTGTTACATGAAGCCTCCCTGATGAATGCAGTGCAATGGATTTAGCAGAGCATTTCAGTTGCTTGGCCAAACCAGATTGCTTTGGCTAAACTCGGGAGGGGAGGGTCCTGTCAAATGCGATTTATTTGCATTTGGCCAGCAGCCTGCTTGTTCTCAAATGGAGTAACAACCCCTAGTTCCCACGAGTGTGATTCTGGCATGAAGCTGAAAGTGTATGCTGAAAGTGGCATGAAAGTGTGTGCTCTTAGCTGAAGATGAGCACGGGGACATCCAAGTGGGAGCCTCAGCTCAGGAACCCAGTGCTCTGTTTTTGTCCCTCCAGCAAACCCTGGTCCTATTACTATCACTGTCCTGGGCTGTGATAGGCATTTTTAGCGATTCTTATTCTGCTCAAAGACCTTGATGTGTTTGTTCATTTGGATTTTGTGACTTAAAAAAAATCTTAGTGGTTTCATCTGTCTTTCTCTTCTATTTTATCTTTTGCTGTTTGTAGTTTATTTTTACTCTCTGTGAACATTTGCATAAACATGTTTCACAAAAGCACAGTGACACTGCCTTACCTAGGAAGCTAAGCACATATCTAAATCAGGCTTCTTTTTTATGTACCCCAGTTCTTTGGGTCCGAGAAGGTGATGGCACCGCATTCCAGTACTCTTGCCTGGCAAATCCCATGGATGGAGGAGCCTGGTAGGCTGCAGTCCATGGGGTCACTAGGAGTCGGACATGACTGAGAAACTTCATTTTCACTTTTCACTTTCATGTGTTGGAGAAGGGAAAGGCAACCCGCTCCAGTGTTCCTGCCTGGAGAATCTCAGGGACAGTGGAGCCTCGTGGGCTGTCTATGGAATCGCACAGAGTTGGACGCGACTGAAGCGACTTAGCAGCAGCAGCAGCAGCAGCAGCAGTTCTTCGGGGACCCCCTCAAGCGCAGAAAAAGTGCAGTTCTGTCTGTTCTTTGCAGAGCTTCTATGAGAGAGAGTCTATTTATCAGAGCTAGAGAGAGTCCTGTATGTCTTAGGAAACCATTTTTGTAAACTGCACACTGTACATTGTGTCTCTCTATCCTAGAGAGAGAAAAATCTCTTCTTGTCANGTTCTGTCTGTTCTTTGCAGAGCTTCTATGAGAGAGAGTCTATTTATCAGAGCTAGAGAGAGTCCTGTATGTCTTAGGAAACCATTTTTGTAAACTGCACACTGTACATTGTGTCTCTCTATCCTAGAGAGAGAAAAATCTCTTCTTGTCAGCTTACTAGAAAGGAAAAAGGGAAAATAATCATCTCTTTTTCCTCCTTGAGGCATAGGATTCACTTATTTTTTAAATGAAAACTTCTGCCTTAGAAAACTTCAAAGAATTAAGAAAAAAATATGAATGGGTCAGGGAAAGAATTCAATTATAAGCATACTTGAATCATTAATTAGGTCCTCTCTTTCCCATTTTCCTGGGGAGCTAGTGCTGGTTCTCACCTGCTCATCCTTGCCTCACACTTTAGAACTAGCATGTATATAAGAAATGCACTTTGAAAACACCATACCTGTAGACCCAAAGGGGAAATTCTGAATAATTTTGTAGGAATAAAATGAAGTTGTAAAATAATAGCATCCTTCAATTACAGCCACAGAACAAAAAGGATAGGAAATTGAGCAGGGAAAAACCTCCTAATGGTTGTGCCCTGATCCAACACTCTCCAATAGATATGCTTAGTTTGGTCTGGACAAGTGCTGAGGGGGATTCCAAAATGCCTGTCTGCAGTCTCAGAGGTTCTGAGTATCTCTGGGATACTAGGAGTGTGCCAATTGGCTAAAATTACTGCACACCATTAAGCGTTTTTCTTCTTCCTTTTTTTTCTTTCTCTTCTCGCTTCAATCTCTGCCAGTTCAAAGTAGCCAGGAGCTGCAGATGACTTCTGATATGGTGGCTGATAAATGCTTTGCTCTTGGACCTCCAAAAGCCTATACCTCAAAAGCAACTATTGAATTTTTTTTTCTTTTTACTGTACCAGGTCTTTGTTGTGGCATATGGGATCTTTAGTTGTGGCATGTGGGATTTAGTTCCTTGACCAGGGATCAAACCTGGGCCCCCTCTAAGCACGGAGCCTTAGCCATTGGACCACCAGGGAAGTCCCAAAATCACCTATTAAATTTTTTAAAAATATTCATGTCCAGGCCCCACCCTTAAAAAATCTTAACTGAGTTCACAGTAGAGCATGGTCATCTTTAAAAGCCCTAAAATAACTCTGATGTGCACTATGATGTTGAGAATCAGCCCCTGTGATGGTGGGGCTGGTGGCAGCATTACAAGGACAGAGATCCAGCTCTACGATACCCATCTCAGCCCTGTCCCCACAAAGACTTTCCTAGCCACCTGTTGTCAGGTGCCTCAAAACTGACAGCTCTGACCTCTTTCCTCATCCACTCGATCCTCTCCCCCCACTTCCCTCTCCCCACTATCTGTTCTCATCTCTCTTATGGGCCACTGGAAAATTAAATCAGCTGTAGGCCCTGGAAAGGTCTTCTTCTTTCTCTGCTGAGCTGGAAAAAAAGTAAGAGTGTTGGTCACTCAGTCCTGTTCTACTCTTTCCGACTCCATGGACTATATACTGCCAGCCTCCTCTGTCCATGGAATTCTCCAGGTAAGAGTTACTGGAGTGGGTAGGATTTCCCTTTGCCAGGGATATTCCTGACCCAGGAATCATACCTGGGTCTCCTGCATTGCAGGCAGATTTTTTACTGTCTGAACCACCAGGGGAGCCCATAAACTGAAGATTGGCTAACTCACAGGATAACTGAACAATTGTGGCTCAGATAATTAAGAATCTGCCTGCAGTGCAGGGAACCCGGGTTCCGTCCCTAGGTTGGGAAGATCCCTTGGAGAAGAGAGTGGCAAACCCCACTCCAGTATTCTTGCCTGGAAAATCCCATGGACAGAGGAGGCTGGTGGACAACAGTCCATGGGCTGCAAAGGGTTGGACATGACTGAGTGATTAACACACACACACACACACACACATATGCTCTTTGGTGAAATATCCTCTCAAGTTTTCATCTATTTTTAAAACCGAATTCTTTGCCTTATTATTATTGAGTCATAAGAGATCTTTATATACTCTGGATATAGATACTTCATTAGATATTTGATATGCAAGTTGTATTCATTGTCTGTTGCTTGATATAACAAGCTCAGCAAGCTCAACAGTTTAAACAATACAAATGTATTATCTTATCTATCTACAGGTCTGAAGTCTGGTAGGGGTCTCACTGGACTGAACCCAGCTGTCAGCAGTTGCACTTCTTTCTGAAAGTTCTTGGGGAGAATCTGTTTATTGCTCACTTGAGCTATGGGCAGAATTCAGTACTTGTGTTGTGGGACCAAGGTCTCCATGTTTTTGCTGGTTGTAAACTGATGGCCATTTCTAGCCTAGAGGAGTGGCTCTTGGTCCCCTTCCTCCATCTTCAAAGCCATATAGTCATCAAAAGAACTTTCCGTGTGGCATCTCTCTGACGCTTCCTCTCTCACTACAGCTGAGAGAGGCTCTCCTCTTCTAAGGGATCATAAAATTAGATTGGGCCTACCTGGGTAATACAGGGTAAACATCACATCTCAAAGTCTTTAACCTTAATTATATCTGTAGCGTCTCTTTGCCATGTAAGATAATATATTCATAGGTTCTGGGGATTAGGAAGTAGATGTTTGGGAAGGATGTTATTTTGCCGACCATGCAAGTATTTTCTCCTAGTCTGTGGTTTATCATTTCATTTTCTTAATGATGTCCTTTGAAGTACAAAAGTCTTTAATTTTGATGAAGTCTAACTTCATGAATTTTTTTCTTTTGTGGATTGTGCTAAGAATATTTTGCCTAACCAAATGTCATAAAGATTTTTCTTATTTTTTTAAGAAAGTCTTTTAGTTTTAACTCTTCAATTGAGATTTATGGCCCATATTTGAGTTAATTTTTATATATGGTGCTAGGTAAGGACCTGTTTACTTGTTTCATGTGGATATTCGATTGTCCTCAGCTTCATTCATTTAAAAAAATCTCTCCTTTCTCTCATTAAATTGTTGGAAATCAATTGGTGATGATTGTAAGGGTTTATTCCTTAACTCAGTTTTTTCCACTGATTTATATGTCTATCTTTGTGGCAATATTATACTGTCTCCTTTTCTAGGTATTTTAAAGTTTTTGTTACTGTTAAGAATGGAGTTAAAATTATTTTGAACCTAAAATATTATTAACTCAGAACTATTTTCCTTAAGCTCACTGGCAGATTAGTATAACTAATCTATCGTAATATTATCTTGGCCTTGAAGTAAAAGGAAGATGTAACTTTTATGCCTTAATTAGGTAACTTGAAATTGCTTTGAATCTATTAAATTCTATCTTATGGGGCTAAGTTACAAAGATGTCAGAGATTTTGTTATTAGTGTTACATTAAATATCTTGACAACTGAGTCAGTCATAGTGAGGTGGATGAACCTAGAGCCCATTATAAGGAGTGAAGTAAGACAGAGAGAAAAACAAATACCATATATTAATGCATATATCTGGAATCTAGAAAAATGGTACTGATGAACCTATTTTCAAGGAGGGCATAGAGACATAGACATAGAGAATGGACTTGTGGACACAACGGGGGAAGGAGTGGGTAGGATGAATTGAGAAGGTAGCACTGATGTGTATACACTATCATGTGTGAAATAGCTAGCAGGAAGCTGCTATATGACATAGGGAGCCCAGCCTGAAACTGTGATGGCTGAGGGGAATAGGGGCCAGGAGGGAAGTTTAGAGGGGAGGGGAGGGAGGCCTAAGATATATATATATATATGTATGTATAATTATGACTGATTCTCGATATTGAATGGTAGAAACCAATACAACATTGTAAAGCAACTTCCCTCCAATTAAAAAGATTTTTAAAAAGAAACACATTAATTAATCATTTAATGGAAAAAATATCTTAAATAGTATTTATTATTATATATGTACAATCCTTCGATATAGGTTAACAGTTCCAAATTTTCTTTATTTCTTTTAGATCAATCTCCAGAATCCCGCAGAATCTGCAACATGCCAGTCCCGAGCTTGCCCAACATGGACGCCATTTTCAGTGAAGCCCTTCTGCGGGTGCGGAAGCAGTACCCTGGGTGGCTGTCTCCGGAGGCCTGTGTCCGAGCAGTCCAGGCTGCTGTCCAATATCCATATGACGTGGGCAGCGAGAAGGAAAAGGAGCTGGGCCTGTACCTTAATACCTCAGGGCAGGCCAAGGCCCTGCAATATGTTTTCTTTGCTGAGAGGATGGCAAATAAGTGGTCCACTCCCTCCGGGGCTTCCTGGAAAACAACGTCGGGAAGGCCCATCTCCTCTGTTGGCGTTCTCGGTAAGAACATGAGCAATGTCACTCCCCAAATCTGCATTTGTCAAGTGCTACCATTTGCTTTGGGCCACCACATGCCAGGCTCTTTGCTGAACATATCACTTTTTTAGTTAACTTAATTTTCACCCCAGCCCATGAACTATCTTTGCTTGTGAGGCTTAGAAACACTAGGCCTTCTCAACAGTGAACTAATTAAACCCAAGTCCTCTAATGCCACATCTGTGTGATTCCAGACTCTGGGCATTTTTAAACTCATTTCTGCCACTTACATGTCTCTTATCCCCCGGTTTCCCAGCAAGATTATGATGTGTACCACATTTCAAGGTGTGGCCTGTCACTCCTATAGCTAGGGATTGGGAATGAAGGCTGTGTCTTTCTGGTCCTTGCATCCATTCACTTCTCCTGATTCAAAGCCACTATCCCCAAATTCATCTGAACCTGAAACATGGGCTTCCTTACTTTTTCCCCTTGAAAATTTCTCAAACAAAATGTCTTCTTTCCTCAGAAGCTAGGTCTCTGAATGGCTTCTTTGAGCCACTGTCCTAAACTTCACTTAGTCTTAGTCTTGGCCCAAGAATGGTCTTGGGTGGACTCCAAATCCCCTGAAATAGTAAGTGGAGTGTTGTATGTATTAGCCTGTATATAGTCTTCTGGGAGAGGAGGTCCAAAGTTTACTAAAACCACCAACTTTTTTAATCTTCAGCAAGCTCTCTAGCACCAGTGCAGTGTGGAATGAAAGACCTTCTCTACATCTTAGTTTGTAGCTGTCTCAGTGAAATTCGGAAATAAAGTAGTATGTCTTCAATACAAACATACTGTGCTCCTGGTAGCACTGACTTTGTTCACTTGTAATTTTTTAAGGAGCTGGATAAATAGTATGGCAAAGAACTGAGTGTACCTTTTTATATTCCTTCAACAACACCAATATTTGTTTCTAGTTATGTACTTACCTGTTTCTTCTTTCCTGTATTCCTTCAAGCCAAGAAAAATTAATGCAGAATGATAGTAAAAACTCTGTAAGTTTATCACTATCGTGTTTGTCAACCATCATTTGAGAATTTCCCTGTTTCCTTATTGTGAGCTTTTTAAAAAAACTTCAGGTTGTGTCTGGCATGGAATGTTTATAAGTTCAAGTTTTTTTTTAAGTATACACCACATTGTTCTGAAAAATATTTGCAAAAGCTTTTAAACTACGTAGAAGACAATGTGGATAAAAATAAAGTGAGAGCTGGTCATGTTCCCCTTCGTCATGTTTATCTGCTTCCTGCTCTGCCCGCCTTGGTCTTGGTGACGCAGCCTCCCTCTGTGCCCCATGCCCTCTGGAATGCGCCCACAGCCTCATCTGGTTCACCAGTGGCTCTCGCTCTGTCTCCTGCCTGAAACCTGACTTACCCCGGGCCCTTGCTTCTCCCTAAGCCCTCTCAAGAAGGCTGCTGCTGCTTCCCACGCTCCCTGGACTGCACGGTCACTTCCCACTTCCCCTCTCAGACCACGACCCCTTTCAGGACACTCTCCCTCTGTTTTGCTGCCATCTCCCTGCCTGCTCTGTCCCTCCTCATCACTGTCCGTGCTCCCCCGCCTCGGCCCTCATTTTAGGACCTGGCTCACGGTTATCCGCTTTGGCCCCAATCCTGCTGCTGTCCTTGATGTCCTCATCCCCTGTGTGGAGAATCCGTCCAGCCCTGTTGCTTCTGGGTTCCTTCGCCTCCTCAGATCCAGTGACGTTCGCCTCCCTTCACTCCCGTGACCCACACTTCGGGCTTCACCCTGAACATTTCTCTACCACTGAAATGTGAACTCGTACTTTTTCATTACAGCCTTGTGTTTCTCCACATCCCTTTCTCAGTTATTCCCACTGCATCCGTTACTTGATAAGCTCTTTTAATCTTTACTTCCTTCTCTATTCAGTTTTCATTTCCAGTCATCACTTCAGCCACTCTCTTGCCAACATCCTCAAAAGCTGTGACTCATTGTCCTTTCACTGGGCCCCCTGGAAAAGCCCAGCCCTGATGAGCCCAGGTTTGCGCTTCAGTGAGCCAGTCCTCTCAGATTGGGTCGGCACCACTGCAAGTCCACTTTCTTTCACCTTGCCTGGGCTCTCAGGGCTATCAGAAGCGGAGAAGACTGCTGTTGACCAGACACTGAAGAGCCAGTAGTCAAAGCATCCCTTATCCTTTATTTACTTCTTTGAGTAGAAGGGATTCTTGACAAGATTTGATTCCAGGGTAGTTAAAGGCAGTGACTTGGTCCAGGAACAGGACTCCTGGTCCCCGTCTGTGTGTGTTTAGTGAGGAAAATTTGGGAAACTAAATTCAATATACATACAGTATTGACCTATGAAAACATAATTACCAACAGTGAAAAGCTTGGTCTTTCAGCCCTACTCTCTTGAGAACTTTGAGACCACAAGGTTGTGAGAAGTTAGTGAAGAACTTTTTGAAGGAAACAGTTACTGGTTTCATGTACATTTTTAATGATTAAATGAAAAAATATCAGTTTATAGAACTGAAGATCTAAAATAATAGCTGATACTCCCCCCCTCCCCGCCCCGCCCCCAACAAGACATTGTTTATTCATCAGAAGAGCAGCAAGGATAAATCTGCTTTAGGTTAAAAGCTGCATTTCAAGGGCCCAAGTTCAGGCTTCCCTGGTGGTTCAGTGGTAAAGAATTCACTTGCCAATGCAGGGAATGTAGGTTCGATCCCTGGTCTGGGACGATCCCATGTGCCACAGAGCAGCTAAACCCCTGCACCACAACCACTGAGCCTGTGCTCTAGATTCTAGGAACTGCAGCTATTGATCAGTGCCCTGGAGCCCGTGCTCCACAGCAAGAGAAGCCACCACCATGAGAAACCCGTGCACCACAGCTAGAGAGCAGCCCTCACCCACTGCACCTAGAGAAAAGCCCACACAAAGCAGTGAAAACCCAGCCATAAATAAATAAATAAACAATAATATATTTTTAAAAAGGTCCAAGTTCTGTTTCCAGGTTCTCTTATAGGAGTGATAAGGCTAGTACCTTATAGCCTTCTACTTTGTAGAAGTAGAAACTTCTACAGAGAGCTGTTACATGTTTTGTCTGATTTGATCTTCACCAAAACTCATGAGATCAGAGCTTCAAGCAGTCACATTCCCAATTTGAAGAATTTGGAAACCAGAACTCTGAGTATAGTGACTTCAAGTCACATGCTGAAGGCGTGGGTAGGACCACTGCTCTTAAAACCGACTGCTCTTAAAAATCCTTCGCATCCTTCTATTTCTACTTGCTGTTAAGCTGCTGCTAAGTCGCTTCAGTCGTGTCCAACTTTGTGCGACCCCATAGATGGCAGCCCACCAGGCTCTGCCGTCCCTGGGATTCTCCAGGCAAGAACCCTGGGGTGGGTTGCCATTTCCTTCTCCAATACATGAGAGTGAAAAGTGAAAGTGAAGTCGCTCAGTCGTGTCCGACTCTTTGTGACCCCATGGACTGCAGCCCACCAGGCTCCTCCGTCCATGCCATATATTCTGTATGTTAAGGATGCAGACTCTTCACATGACCTGGGTTGAGACCCCAGCACACCTACTTGCTAGGTATCAGACCTCAGGGAAGTTACTTACATCTTCAGGTTGCTCATTTGTAAAGTGGGTTAAATGATAGGACTTAACGCATAGGGTTGTGGTGAGGATTAAGAGTTAATACATGCAAAATGCTTTAACGCATTTCTAATGTGTTCCTTATGAACAATAAGCTTAAAGTCTTTTTTTAAGCTTTACTATTAATAGTATAAGGTAATTTAACAAGGAAGTGAGTAAAATTATAGCTAAGACACTTCTAGAAAGCATTAGTCTGGCCCTCCCTGTGGTTAGGACTATGAATTGTTTGGGGCCGCAAAGCTCCTTCGGCAGCCCTGCTCTGCAAGGGAAGTGCGAGGAGCTGTGCTCTGCCCTCACACGTGGCTTTCCTTCTCTGCTGTGTTCAGTTCCATCATCGGTGTCACGTTGTACTTTACAAAGCACTTTCACGTAAACCTCTCATGAGTCCTTATTATTCCTGTGAGATTGTACTCTCTGCTGCTGCTGCTGCTAAGTTGCTGTAGTCATGTCCGACTCTGTGCGACCCCATCGATGGCAGCTCACCAGGATTGGTAGGAATTTTATATGAAGCTTGGGACTGAAAGCCAGAGGGCCAGGGTTTTGAACCCTCAACCCTACCTCCGGTTTATGCAGGCTAAAGTTTAGGATACAAGCTGCTACAGCAGTGAGAGCTATCCAGCCTTCTTGTTGCTGAGTGAAACACAGATGTTTAGGAAATTTGCAAAACTGTATTAAATAATTCAATTATGTATTAAATAATTTAATATGATTTAAAAATTAAATATATTCCAGAGGAACTAAATCAATAATTTCTAATGATTGATAACATAATATATTCAAAACCAGTCCTCACAAGGGATTAAGAGGTATAAATTATTATATATGTAATAAATAAGTTACAAGGATATATTATACAGCACAGAGAATATGACCAATATTTTATAATAACTTCAAATGGGATATAATCTATAAAAATCTGAATCACTATGTTATATACCTAACACTAATATAATATTGTAAATCAACTACACTTCAATTTTTTAAAAAAGACCTAAAGCTAGTCAATGTGAAGTGCAGAAGAGTAATATGTACATAGCTTTCACTGAACTGTTGCATCCACAGCAGGTTGGTCAGGTAACACATAAGCTGCTGCTGTAACAGATAACAGTCTCAACAGCTTAACACATAAAGATGTATTTCCTCCTCACT
This sequence comes from Neotragus pygmaeus, assembly GCA_006410875.1. Classification (NCBI taxonomy): domain Eukaryota; kingdom Metazoa; phylum Chordata; class Mammalia; order Artiodactyla; family Bovidae; genus Neotragus; species Neotragus pygmaeus. The sequence continues at coordinate 584,839 of SJYV01029701.1, forward strand.
CTCAAGATAATTCTAAAACCAGGTTCTTTCCAACTAGTGGCTCTACCATTCTCCTGGACAAGGGTCAGCAAACTTTTCGGTAAAGTGCTAGACAGTAAATGTTTTAGGCTTTGGGGGCCTTACGTTCTCTACTGCAACTACTCAACTCTGCTGTTGAGGACGAGTATAGCCACAGACCATATAAAAACAAATCAGTGTGATTGAGTCCAGTGACACTTTATTTATGGACACTGAAATTTGAATTTGATATCATTTCCAGATGTCACAAAATATTCTTACTCTTTAATTTTCAACTATTTAAAACATAAAACCATTCTTAGCTCACAGGCAGGAGAAAAGCAGGCAGTGGGCTGGATGTGACCTGCAGGCCAACGCCTGCTCTAGGGTCTTCCAAGTCCTCAGAGTTGATCTCTGCGTCCTCTGTACCCAGGTGGTGATGAAGGACCTTGCAGGAGATTTCAGGGGCCAGTTGTGATCCCATGCCACCCTTCCCCCATTTCCTTGACCAGAATTAGTTACAGGCCCTACTGGGATATAAGAGGTCTAGAAAGTACAGCCTCCTATGTGCCCAAGAAGAAAATAAAATGGTGTGGGGAAGAAATGGCAACATATTTGCCATCAAATAGTTTTTCTATATTTTCCATTCTTCTTGCCTTTCTTTAAAATATTTCTCACTTTCCTTTTCCCTTCCCCAGCCAGGTGGTTCATCATTTCATACTGTTTCAGTATGACCTTTCTTTAAATATTTCTTCCTTATCTTGAAGCTTTTCTTGACTCATCTAACCAAGAATGTCCTTCCTTTGAAGCACCAAAGAACTTCTCTCATCACTTACCTTACCTTACATGGTGAATATTTGTGAACTTTTCTTCTTCCCATTGCTGGATTATAAGATCCTTGAGGGTTGTGTTAGTGTTAGTCGCTCAGTTGTGTCCAACTCTTTGCGACCCCATGGACTGCAGGCCACCAGGCTCCTCTGTCCAATCTTCCCAACCCAGGGATTGAACCCTGGTCTCCTGCATTGCAGGCAGATTCTTTACCATCTGAGCCATCAGGGAAGCCCTGAAGGTTGGTACTACACAGATTTTTAATTACAGTTTTCTTGAGNCAACCCAGGGATTGAACCCTGGTCTCCTGCATTGCAGGCAGATTCTTTACCATCTGAGCCATCAGGGAAGCCCTGAAGGTTGGTACTACACAGATTTTTAATTACAGTTTTCTTGAGATGAAACTCATATGTGATAAAGTTGACCCATTTAAAGAGTACAATTCAACATAAAATGGTGCAGCTGCTATGAAAAACAGTTCCTTCAAAAATTAAAAATAGAATTATCATACAATCCAACAATTCCACTTCTGGGCATATCCAAAAGAACTGAAGGCAAGAACTCAAACAGATATTTGTCCACTCATATACATAGCAGAATTATTCTCAATAGNTATGAAAAACAGTTCCTTCAAAAATTAAAAATAGAATTATCATACAATCCAACAATTCCACTTCTGGGCATATCCAAAAGAACTGAAGGCAAGAACTCAAACAGATATTTGTCCACTCATATACATAGCAGAATTATTCTCAATAGTGGCATAATGGCAACCCAAATGTCCATTGACAGATGAATGGATAAACAAATGTGCTATATATATATATGTATATGTACATATACAAAGGATAAAAAGGGATAATATTCAGCTTTAAAAGGTGGGGAGTTCTGACACATACTACATGAATAAACCTGAGGCTCTTCTGCTAAGTGAAATGAGCTAGTCACAAAAGGACAAATACTATTTGGTTCCACTTATATGAGGTATCTAGAGTACTCACAATTATAGAGTGTAGAATGATGATTGCCAGGGAGAGAAATGGGGAGGTTTGGTTTAATGAGCACAGTTTCAGTTCTACAGGATGAGAAGAGTTCTAGAGATAGATGGTGCAAGATGGTGCTGGTTACACAGCTTTGTGAATGTGTTTAATGCCACTGAACTGTACACATAAAAATGGTTATGATGTTAAGTTTTATGTTATATGTATCTTATCGTAAAACGTTTTTAAAATACATAGTAACAATGTCACCAAAAAAGGAGCACACTTAAGTTGTTTTTACATATTTGTAAAGTTGTCCAACCATTGCCACAATTTTATTTTACTTATTTAGACTTAAAAAAAAATGTTTTTTTTAGTTTTTTGGCTATGCCCTGTGGCCTGTGGAATCTTAGTTCCCCGACCAAGGATTGAACCCATGCCCCCTGCATTGAAAGTGGGCAGTCTTAACCACTGGATTGTCAGGGAAGTATGTCACAAACAATTTTAGAACCTTTTCATCACTCTAAAAAGAAACCCTGTGCCCATTAGCAGTCATTCCTCATTGCCCTTCCTCCCAGCTCCTGGCAACTACTATTCAATTTTCTGTCTCTATTGATTTCCCTATTCTGAACATTTCATACAAATGGAATCATATAACATGTAACTTTCTGTGTCCAACTTTAACTTAGCATACTGTTTTTAAGGCCCATCCACACTATAGGATGTTTCATTTACTTTTACAGTTGAGTGATTTTTCCAAAGGAGAGATATATTGTCCATGCATGCTCAGGCATATCCGATTTTTTTGGACCCTATGGACTGTAGCCCACCAGGCTCCTCTGTCCATGGGATTCTCCAGGCAAGAATACTGCAGTGGGTTGTTATGCCCTTCTCTGGGGCATCTTCCTGACCTAGGGGTTCAATCTGTGTCTCCTGCCTTTGCAGGTGGATTCTTTACCACTGAAACCACCTGAGTAGCCCCAGAAAGAGAGGCTACCTTTTGTTTATTCATGTTGATGGACATTTGGCTTGCTTCTTCTTTTTAATTTAATTTTACTTATTTGGCTGCGCCTGGTCTTAGTTGCAGCACACAGGATCTTCTAACTTTGTTGAGGTATGTGAGGATGTGAACTCTTAATTGCAGCATTTGGGATCTGAGAAAGGTTCACACCCAGGCCCCCTGCACTGGGAGCATGGCGCCTTAGCCACTGGACCACCAGGGAAAGAAAGTGAAAGTGAAGTCGCTCAGTCGTGTCCGACTCTTTGCGACCCCGTGGACTGTAGCCTACCAGGCTCTTCCGTCCATGGGATTCTCCAGGCAAGAATACTGAAGTGGGTTGCCACTTCCTTCTCCAAGGAATCTTCCCGACCCAGGGATCGAACCCAAGTCTCCAGCATTGAAGACAGACGCTTTAAAAGCCTTAGCCACTGGACCACCAGGGAAGTCCCTGGCTTCTTTCTTTTTTCTGGCTATTTTGAATAATGCTACTGTGAACATTTGTCTATAAGTTTTGTGTGGACGTATGTCTCCATTTCTCTTGAATTATGTATATAACCACCTACTTACCTACTCATATGGTAACTCCATGTTAAACATTTTGAGGAACCTCCAACTTGTCTTCTACAGCAACAGCACCATTTTACAATTTGCCATCAGTGAATCAATGAATCAATTTCTCCATATTCTCACCAGAACTTGTTACTATCTGTCTTTTTAATTATGGCTATCCTAGTGGGTATGAAGTGGTAGTTCACTGGGATTTTGATCTATATTTCCAAAACGACTGGTGGTGTTAGGCATCTCTTTATATGCTTATTGGCCATTTGTATATCTTCCTTGGAGAAATGTTTATTAGATCCTTTGCCTAATTTTAAATTCAGGTATATGATTTGAAAATATTCTTTCCCATCCTGTGGATTTTTTTCACTTTCTTTTTTGTGTCTTTTGAAACACAGAAGTTTTTAATGATGCCCAATTTATCTGTTTTTTTTTCTTTTATTGCTTGTGTTATTGATGTCATTTCTAAGAAATCATTGCTTAATCCAAGCTCATGAAGATTTCATCATATGAGTTTTATAGTTTTAGCTCTTACTTTGGTGTTTGATCATTTTAAGTTAATTTTTATGTATGATGTGAAGTAGAAGTTCAACATCATTCTTTTATGTGTGAATATCCAGTTGTCCCAGCACCTTTTGTTGAAAAAGTCTATTCTTTCCCCATTGGATTATATTGGCACCCTTGTTAAAAATTGATTTTCCATATGTATATGAATTTATTTCCAGACTCTCAGTTCTATCTCATTGATCTATATGCCTGTCCTTTATGCCACTATCACACTGTCTTGAATACTGTAGATTTGTCAAAAGTTTTGAAATTGGGAAGAATGAATCTTAAAACTTTGTTCTTTTTTTTTTTATATATACTGTTTTAGCTGTTCTTCACTTCTTGTATTTCTATATGACTTTTAGAATCAGCTTGTTAATTTCTGCACAATACCAGTTGGACTTTTGACAGTTATTGCACTGAATCTGCAGATTTACTTGGGTAGTATTGCCATCTTAACAATATTCTCTTCTGATCCACAAACTGGGCTATCTTTCAATTTATTTAGGTTTCCTTTCAGTAATGTTCTTTGGTTTCTCATGCGCACGTCTTAAAGTTCTTCCTCAAATTTATTCTGAAGTATTTTATTCTTTTTAATGCTATTAAAAGTGGAATTGTTTTCTTAATTTCATATTTAGATTGTTTATTATAGAAATACAATTGATTTTTATATATTGATCTTGCACCCTACAATCTTGCTGAACTTGTTTACTATTTCGAATAGTGTGTGTGTGTGGATCCTTTTTATTGTTGTACCACCTGGAGCACTTAATACAGTTCCTAACATTAACTAGTATTCAATCCACCTTGAGTTGCTATCTTCGAATGCCACGTTTCCACAGAAAGCTTCCATTCACTGAGTAATTTCCCATTTTCCAATACCATTGACTCATTCTTCTTTTTCACTCTTATCTGCAGGCTTAGGAACAATGGGCCGAGGCATTGTCATTTCTTTTGCAAAGGCCCAGATCCCTGTGATTGCCGTAGAATCAGACAAGGAGCAGCTAGAGACTGCAAGCAAGATGATAACCTCCATCTTGGAAAAGGAAGCATCCAAAATGCAGCAGAGTGGCCACCCTTGGTCAGGACCAAAACCCAGGTTAACTACATCTATAAACGAGCTCAGTGGTGTAGATTTAGTCATTGAAGCAGTATATGAGGAAATGAACCTGAAGAAGCGTGTCTTTGCTGAACTATCAGCTATATGCAAACCAGAAGCATTTTTATGCACCAACACTTCAGCCCTGGACATTGATGAGATTGCTTCTTCCAGTGACCGTCCTCACTTGGTCATTGGCACCCACTTCTTCTCACCAGCTCATGTCATGAAGTTGTTAGAGGTTATTCCCAGCCGATTCTCTTCCCCTACCACCATTGCCACGGTTATGAATTTATCAAAAAAGATTAAGAAGATTGGAGTAGTTGTAGGCAATTGTTTTGGATTTGTTGGTAATCGAATGCTGAAGTCTTATTATGATCAGACATACTTCTTATTAGAAGAAGGCAGTAAACCAGAGGAGATAGATCAGGTGCTGGAAGAGTTTGGTTTTAAAATGGGACCTTTTAGAGTGTCTGATCTTGCTGGGTTGGATATAGGTTGGAAATCCCGCAAAGGGCAAGGTCTTACTGGACCTACATTACCTCCAGGAAGTTCTGCCCGGAAGCGAGGCAGCCAGAGATACTGCCCAATTCCTGATATGCTGTGTGAGTCAGGACGGTTTGGTCAGAAGACAGGTAAGGGTTGGTACCTTTATGATAAGCCCCTGGGAAGGATTCACAAACCTGATCCCTGGCTTTCCCAATTTCTGGCACAGTACAGGGAAACATATCACATTGAACCACGTAGCATTAGCCGGGATGAGATCCTCGAGCGCTGCCTATATTCACTCATCAATGAGGCATTTCGCATCTTGGAAGAAGGGATGGCAACTACCCCAGAGCACATTGATGTTATCTATTTACATGGGTATGGATGGCCAAGGTACAGGGGTGGGCCCATGTTCTATGCTTCCACAGTTGGGTTGCCCACGGTGCTAGAGAAGTTGCAGAAATACCACAGGCAGAATCCTGATATTCCCCAACTGGAGCCTTGTGACTATCTTAAAAAACTGGCTTCCCAGGGAAACGTTCCTCTGGAAGAGTGGCAAAGCTTGGCAGGACCCCCCAGAAGTAAACTGTGATTCAGCCTTTCAGGTTTTGCCTTACCTGCTAGCATCAGGCAACGCTCACTGAATTTCATAGAAACTAATCCAAAGTAAGATTGCTCTGAAATACAAAATAAAAGGAATAATCAGTTAGCTAAAACCCCTCTTTGGATCTTCTGTCTGATGATTCTAATGGGTCAAATCTTCAGGAATGTGCTTCTTATGCCAGGGATCTGTCTGTATCAGATAAATGATTTCAATCGCACTGAATAAACTTGTGTTAACATTGTAATAACTAAGGAGAGAGGCTCAGGAATAAGTTGAGGTTCCCAGTTCCTTGATCATTTGAGAAATATGTCATCGATTATTAATGGATAAATGCATAAATTATGTTGAGTCTTTCATCCTCACACACGTGGCAGTGATAGGAAATCTTATGGACCCTTCATTCAATAGATCCTCACTGTTCACCCCTAAGCATCTTGCACAACACTTAACAGACCTAAAACCTGGAGGGGCGTTTATCCAGCAAGGAAGCCTGTGATAAAGGCCTCAGTGCAGAGTCTCAGAGGTTGAGTGGAGACAGTTGGCAGGGTAGGGTCCGCAGTAGGGGTCTCTACGCGTGAGCTTGGAAAGCTGCCCAGGGGGAGGCCAGGGGCAAAGTTTCAATGGCAGAAGGGTGTTGAAACTTAGGCAAAACACTGTTGGGAGTTGGTGAGGAAACCACATACTTCAGACCAGAATGGGGAGTCAAAGGAGCTTAGAAAGTCACACTCAATATTCCCATTTCTGTCCAAGGCCCGTGTGTACAGCTGTCCTTGCCGCTTGTAAGAGGCTCAGTAATGTCTGATGATAATTTCCTCAAGTCCACTAGATGTCTTTATTTACCCTTCTATTCAAGCAGCAGTAATGGAACATGAACTCTGGGAGATTGTGAAGGACAGGGAAGCTTGGAGTGCTGCAGTCCTTCAGGTCACAGAATAGGACACCACTGAGTGACTGAACAACAGCAACAAATTACACTTGTTAACTTAGTGTAAGGTGGGAATCTCAGGGATCTAACCTCCTCTGATTCTGTGATAAAGTAATAATACCAGTTTCCTGGTCATGGGAAGCCTTTGTGATGTTGAGTATGAAGTGGTTGAATCCTGAAAAATCTAAAATCATTGAAAAACACATTTTGTGTAATTTTGTTTTAAGAATTCTTCTCGTTTTACTTTTTGCCTTGTTTGGTTAAAAGTTGAGGGACTAGTCAACACAATAACTTGTACACAAATGTTTAGAGCAGAACTATTCCAGGCTCCTTCACCCATGAGATTTTCCAGGCAAGAGTACTGGAGTGGGTTGCCATTGCCTTCTCCGAGAACTATTCATAACAGCCCCAAATGGGAAATAATCCAAGTGTCCATCAACTGATGAATGCATAAATAAAATGTAAACTGGCCATACAGTAGGATATTATTTAGTCATAAAAAGAAGAGAAGTGCTAATACATGCTACAACATGATGAATCTTGGAAATATTATGCTAAGTAAAAAAATAGGCACATCTATTGAGGTAGAAAGCAGATTACAGTTTGCCAAAGGCTGAATGATTGGGGGTAGGGAACAGAGTGTGGCTGCTGATGGGTACAGATTTTCTTTCTGGGTTAATGAAAATGTTCTGAAATTATTGTTTTGATGGTTGCATAACTCTGTAAATCTACTTAAAACCATTGAGTTGTATACCCTAAATGTGTGAACTGTATGGTATGTGAATTATATCTTAATCAAGTTAATAAACAAGTAAGCAACTTGTTTACATACTTAGGAAGTCTTGTGGACTCTTCATTCAACAGATACTCTGTGCACCTGTGAACATCTTGCACAGCACTTGGCAGATCAAGAATCTGGAGGGGCATTAATCCAGCAATCCCTTGTCATATAAGGAAACAAATAGGCTTAGGTTATTGTCCTTCAGGGTGATGTGAATGAATTGGTTTTTACAGTGTTTTTGCCAATGAACCCAAGCAAAATTACCAAAAGTTCTAACAGAGAAATCTTGAACGAATATAGTACAAGTTTTCATTGTAAAAAGTAAACCAAAAACAAATTAAAAAAACTTTCAGCATGTGCTTTGAATTGTAGTTCAATTTAGAATAATTTTTGAGATATATATTGTTGGAGTTTATATAATTAAAGAGATAAATAGAAGAAATTCCTGAACATAGTAACTCTGCAAAGTAACTTAGTTTCAAATTAATAAACACATAACTTTTTCTTCTTTAGACCTTGCATAGATCTCAATTTTGAGCTCTTTTTTCTTTTTTTTGAGTTCTTAAAACTTATTTTCCTCCTACATTCTCCTCTAGATTGGGGTTTTGACACTAGAGTGTCTATAAATAGATTTTTATGAGTCCGTAATCCCTGAAACTTTATGCTAATATTTATGTGTATGTATCTGACTGCATTTCTTAGAAAAGGTACCATATCTTATCTTATATCATATTCTCTGAAGTGTTTGTGACTCAGTAAATGTTAAGGGCCAACATTTTATATGTATCATGGGAAGAAGAAATATGAGTTCATTTATCCTTATTTTGTATTGAAGGAGGCAAAACTGATTCTGCAAACAGCAGTGGTTAATATGAAGAAACCTTTCCAGGATAAACTATCCAATTATTGAAAATGTACTTGCTTAAAGGCTTATTTTGTTGTTATTAAAAAATTTGTAAACTATCTTTCAAAAAAATCACCTTCTGAATGGCATTTAAAAAATGTGTTCTAATAGTAATTGACTCTGACAAGAACTACATATTACAAGTACCCTTGAAGCTTTGCCATAATACTCCAGCTTTGAAGATGAGACTAATGATATTCCTTAAATCGGAAAAGCCACTGTGCAGCTGCAATTTCTATCTGCTTATTCGTTTCCAGCAGAAATAGGTATGCTTGCAAGAAAGAGAGTGAGAGGTCCTAACTCCTTTGATTAGTGATGTTACAGAAGTGTGCCTACAAATCATACTCCACGGCACTGTTGTTCAGTCTCTGCCACTCTTTGTGACCCTACGGCCTGTAATACATCAGGCTTCTCTGTCTTCCACCATCTCCTGGAGTTTGCTTAAATTCATGTCCATTGAGTTGGTGATGCCTTCCAACCATCTCATCCTCTGCCACCCTCTTCTCCTCCTGCCCTCAATCTTTCCCAGCATCAGGGTCTTTTCCAATGAGTTGGCTCTTTGCACCAGGTGGCCGAAGTATTGGAGCTTCAGCAACAGTCCTTCCAATGAATATTCAGGGTTGATTCATTTAGGATTGACTGGTTTGATCTCCTTGCAGTCCAAGGGACTCTCAAGAGTCTTCTCTAGTGCCACAGTTCAAAAGCATCAATTCTTTGTGCTGAACCTTCTTTATGGTCCAGCTGTCACATCTGTACATGACTACTGGAAAAACCATAGTTTTGACTATATGGACATTTGCTGGCAAAGTGATGTCTCTGCTTTTTAATATGCTCTCTAAGATTGTCATAGTTTTTCTTCCAAGAGCAAGTGTCTTTTAATTTCATGGCTGCAGTCACAGTCCATAGTGATTTTAGAGCCCAAGAAAAATAAAACCAGTCACTGTTTCCACTGTTTCCCCATCTATTTGCCATGAAGTAATGGAACCAGATGCCATAATCTTAGTGTTTTGAATGTTGAGTTTTAAGCCAGGTTTTTCACTCTCCTCTTTCACCCTCATCAAGAGGCTTTTTAGTTCCTCTTCGTTTTTTGCCATAAGGGTGGTATCATCTGCATGTTTGAGGTAATTGATATTTCTCCTGGCAATCTTGGTTCCAGCTAGTGCTTCATCCAGTCTGGCATTTCACACGATGCACTTATTTCACATGATGTACTCTGCATGGTGACAATATATAGCCTTGATGAACTCCTTTCTCAATTTTGAACCAGTCAGTTGCTCCATGTCTTGTTCTAACTTGCTTCATGATCTGCATACAAGCTTCTCAGGAGGCAGGTAAGGTCGTCTGGTATTCCCAGCTCTTTAAGAATTTTCCACACAGTTGTGATACACAGTTAAAGGCTTTCAGTTCAGTTCAGTCCAGTCGCTCAGTCGTGTCCGACTCTGCAACCCCATGAACTGCAGCATGCCAGGTCTCCCTGTCCATCACCAACTCCTGGAGTCCACCCAAACCCATGTCCATTGAGTTGGTGATGCCACCCAATCATCTCATCCTCTGTCATCCCCTTCTCCTCNCTCTGCAACCCCATGAACTGCAGCATGCCAGGTCTCCCTGTCCATCACCAACTCCTGGAGTCCACCCAAACCCATGTCCATTGAGTTGGTGATGCCACCCAATCATCTCATCCTCTGTCATCCCCTTCTCCTCCTGCCCTCCATCTTTCGCAGCATCAGGGTCTTTTCAAATGAGTCAGCTCAGTCAGCTCGTCGTATGAGGTGGCCAAACTATTGGAGTTTGAGCTTCAACATCAGTCCTTCCAATGAACACACAGAACTGATCTCCTGTAGGATGGACTGGTTGGATCTCCTTGCAAAGGCTTTAGCTTTGTCAATGAAGCATAAATAGATGTTTTTCTGGAATTCCCTGGCTTTCTCCATGATCCAATGATTGTTGGCAATTTGACCTCTGGTTCCTCTGCCACTTGGGAACCTGAAATTTCTAGAGTCTCACACTTGCTTTTAAAATAGACACTTAGAAAGTCAGAAATATTGCAGACTCATTAGATTAGCTGAACTTTCTTGGTAGCCATTGATGAGATTAATCCAAATCAAGTTCTCTGGACTATGTTTAAAAACAACTTTAATCACATACACTATTGATACTATGTATAAAGTAGATATCTCATGAGAACATACCTCACAAAGCTATACAACACCCAGTATTATTTCCAGGGCACGCTGTGTAGAGGTTTCAAGCCAAAACCAGTTTCTTCTGTTTATTGCTTTAAGTATCTTTCTAAAAGTTAGGAGTTGAAAGCAGAGGGAAAGTCTCTAGATTGTCTCCACTTAGATAGTCTCCAATGGACACCAAACTAAGGAAAAGATGACCCTTGAACAACATGAGTTTGAACTGCGCAAGTCCAGTTAAACCTGGATTTTTTTTTTTCCAGTGGTAAAACATTTCAGTACTACACCATCTGTGGCTGATTGAATCTGCTGACACAGAGGAGCCATAGCTGAGGAATCGAGCATATGGAGGGCCCACTTGTCACTAGTGGTAAAGAACCCGCCTGCTGATACTGGAGACATGAGACGTGGGTTTGATCCCTGGGTCGGGAAGATCCCCTGGAGAAGAGCATAGCAACCCACTCTAGTATTCTTGCCTGGAGAATCCCATGGACAGAGGAGTCTGGCAAGCTACAGTCCGTAGAGTCGCAAAGAGCTGGACATGACTGAAGAGACCTAGCATGCACACACTATAAATTACGGCTGAAATTTTAGAATGGGTCAAGGGTCAACGCCCCTAACCCCAACCTTGCTCCAGGGTTAACTGTACATGTTGTCTTCTACTCCTGTTTGTTTGTTTGTTTTTCCTTTTTAACTGGCACCCTTAGAAAGAGGAATGTGAGAGAGATGACAGGGCTTTTAATTCTTGTTCAAAGAATTCCAGGGTATTTCTGTTGTAACATTTGCTCTCTTTCACCAAACTTAAACTAGCCTGGGAGTGAGTGCCTGAAAGCATCTGATAAAATGACATGCACAGAGCTGATGCGGTCGACCTTGTGCATATCTTCCACCTCCTCTAAGAGAGCACAGAAGCAATTGCTAATCGTGGGTTTAATGTAAGAGCCTTAGGATGGGGTACAGCAAAAGTTTCTCCAACCAGTTCGTAAGTGCACTTGGATTCCTGAAGATTGCCAAGGCTCAAAAAGTCCTTGATTTGTGAGTTTTGGCAGGGACTGTTGGCTGTCACCCAATGCTTCTTCTGTAGCAATAAACTTTACACACTCTAGTTTCTAGCTAAGCATTTGTGTGCTCACAATAAATAATATTTTTGTCAGCTTCTCTTGAATCCAGTTGTGAATATGTGACTAAGATTTAGACAATGGGTATAAATGGCAGTGTCAATAGTAGCTTTTGGGAACCTACCTTAAGGATCAGATGATAGGCATCCTTTTCCTATTTTGGGGGTGTGTGTGGGTTGTTTGTTTGTTTTTGTCCCTTCCTCCATCTTGCTGCCTAGAACACAGATGAGAAGGCTGGAGTTCAACCCATTATACTGGATCACAAGGACAAAAGTCCCTAGGGATTGCAGAAAGGAGGACTACAAAGAACTTGGTCCCCTAGGACCTCATGAAGCAGAATTGCTGCTCTGCCTTCCTGCAGTCATTTGTGTGAGAGAGAGATCAACTCACAGGTAAGTCACTGCTATTGTAGCTCTTTAATTCCTCACAGCTGACCCTTTTGTGTTGTTTGTGCCAAGCTGCTTCAGTCGTGTCCGACTCAGTGCAACCCCATAGACTGTAGCCTGCCAGGCTCCTCTGTCCATGGGATTTCCCAGGCACGAATACTGGAGTAGGTTGCCATTTCCTTCTCCAGGGCTCTTCCCAACCCAGGGGTCGAACCCACATGTCTTATGTCTCTTGCATTGGCAGGAGAGTTCTTTTACCACTAGTGCCACCTGAAAAGTCCCAGTGCAGGTGGGGTCCAAGAATGAGTGAGTTTTGCCTTATTCTTTTCTTGTTTTCTCAGTGCTACAGGTTATTCTGACACACAGGTAGCTTTGGGAATCTAGACTCATTAAACAAGATTTCTTATTTTAAGATAAAAAATTTTTTTGGCCAGTGTTATGTGTTTTTCAACTTGATGTTGAATTGCTCATAAACTTGTATGTTATATTTCACACATATTTGTTGTAGTTCACATAGACAAAGAACCTGAACATAATTTAAATCTAGATCATAAGGATAGTAGAAAGGATTAACATTAACATTTAGTAGATAATAGTCTCACAGGCCTACTTGAGCCACAAATTGACTCCTACCTAAATAGAGATAAAAAACACTAACAAGGTATGTGTTATCAGANACATAGACAAAGAACCTGAACATAATTTAAATCTAGATCATAAGGATAGTAGAAAGGATTAACATTAACATTTAGTAGATAATAGTCTCACAGGCCTACTTGAGCCACAAATTGACTCCTACCTAAATAGAGATAAAAAACACTAACAAGGTATGTGTTATCAGAAGGAAAGATGGAAAGAAGAGTAATTCAAGAAGCAATATCAGCTAGAGAAAGAACAAGCAAAACCTATTATTTCTTTTCTTTGTAGAAGAAAATAATAAAGATCAGAGCAGAAATAAATGCAATAGAAAGAAAGAAAATAATAGCAAAATATCAATGAAACTAAAAGCTGGTTCTTTGAAAAGATGAACAAAATTGATAAATCTTTAGCCAGACTCATCAAGAAAAAAAGGGAAAGGACTGAAATCAATAAAATTAGAAATCAAAAAGGAGAAGCTCTACAGAAATCCACAAAGGATCATAGGAGACTACGATGAGCAATTGTAAGCCAAGAAAATGGAAAACCTGGATGAAATGGACAGATTTTTAGAAAGGTACTTACATGATCTCCCAAGACTGAACCAGGAAGAAATAGAAAATATGAAGAAACCAATCACAAGTGCTGAAATTGAAACTGTGACTGGAAAAAAAAAAAAAAAAGCACTGTTTCTCAGCACTGACCAAAGGAGAGGTCCTGGATCTAGAGTGCTCACTAGATCAGAGGGCTCTAAATCGGGGTGCCCCTACCCAAAGCAGTGTGAGAGATGATTCATAGAGGTNAACTGTGACTGGAAAAAAAAAAAAAAAAGCACTGTTTCTCAGCACTGACCAAAGGAGAGGTCCTGGATCTAGAGTGCTCACTAGATCAGAGGGCTCTAAATCGGGGTGCCCCTACCCAAAGCAGTGTGAGAGATGATTCATAGAGGTGTGGACAGAAAATACTTAGAACTACTCTTGCTCCTTATCTCCATAAAAATAAGAGATTAATTTTCATTAATATTCCATGTACACATGGACACTTGTCCTCACCAGGTTGTATCTCACACAGCCACATGTCAGGAGCGGAGTATCATGAGGGAAGCAGGCAAGTCCCAAAATGTAGAGAGGTTGACAATGACCTCTTCCCTCTTGCATTTGCTTTCAGTGTATTGAGAAATATTGCAAATTATGTGAGCTGGGATAAGAGAATATTTAAACTAAATTATTTAATCTAACTACGTTAACCCTCACAAAAATTCCTTCAAAGAAAGCACCCTTAAAAAGATTCTTTGAAAGAAATCATAGTTCTTGATTTAGGGTGTGAATGCTTGAAAATATCATCTCCAAGCTGGAAACTCAGTGATCTCTTCGAACAGGTATTTCATTATTCTATTAGGAAGGCTAGTAGCTTCTGAGTGGTACAGTATGTGATCCGAATAATGACTCCATGGTTATATGCCTGCCTACCTCTGTACCACCTTTGTTTTAAAGTGTATCCTTTGGTCTGATGCAATATTATATGGGCTCTTGTGTCACCAGTTCAGACCCTCTCTAAGTTCTTGGAAAAGGAAGACCTGCAGTGGGCTTCCCTGGTGGTGTTAGTGGTAAAGAACCTACCTGCCAATGCAAGAGATGTAGGAGACCTAGGTTCAATCCCTGGGTCAGGAAGATCCCTTGGAAGAGGGCATGGCAAACCACTCCAGAATTCTACAGTCCACATTTTTTCCTTTGACTCTATGCTAAATACATCTCCTATCTGGTGCTTACCCTAACAATACCCTTCCCCTTAAAGTTACATATCAGAAAGAAAGCTGCAGAGCCACTTAACTGCCAGACTCAATTATTGGGTTACTGACACCAGTTTCGGAGAAGGCAATGGCAACCCATTCCAGTGTTCTTGCCTGGAGAATCCCAGGGACGAGGGAGCCTGGTGGGCTGCTGTCTCTGGGGTCGCACAGAGTTGGACACGACTGAAGCAACTTAGCAGCAGCAGCAGACACCAGTTTATGACTGCCTTTGAGGAAGAAAATGCAAGAGGAGGAAATCAAGATCCTATCACCTCTGTTCCTCATCACTGAGTCCTGACTGTGAGCAATTGCCTTATATAAGCCCCTAGACTCCTCATCGAGGCGGGGCACAGTTCTTGAGGCTTGAGCCTACTGTGTTCCCCTCTCTGCTGGCTGAGAATAAAACCCGCCTTTCTATTTCCTCCAAACTCTGTCTCTGTATTTTTCATTTGGCTTCGGTGGGCAGAGAAGGCCAAGACTTTGGCTGGTAACACTGGTTGATGTCAGCCAGCCCGATCACTCTGTCTCCTTGGTTGTTTGATTCATCTTCTGTGGTAGCTGTTTTCTGGAAGGCCCTAACATGTGATGCACAGCTCTTCATCTTTTGTGCCCACTCCCATCTGTGCATCTCTCGATTCCCCAGTTTTTGCTGTCTCTGATCTTCCAGTATTTTTTCCTTCTGGGCCCTGACAAACCTTCCAAGACCTTGCCATTGCCCATGCACTCTTACCTCAGGCCACTTCTCGGAGTCTCATTCCTTCTTCTGCCACCTGCCATGGCATTTTGGCCTGTCTACTTCACCACCCGTGTGCGATCACTCTCTCCAAGCCTCCGAGAGCCAGCCTAGCAATGTGTTAGTAATGTGTATCCTAGAACCTGCCNACCTGCCAATGCAAGAGATGTAGGAGACCTAGGTTCAATCCCTGGGTCAGGAAGATCCCTTGGAAGAGGGCATGGCAAACCACTCCAGAATTCTACAGTCCACATTTTTTCCTTTGACTCTATGCTAAATACATCTCCTATCTGGTGCTTACCCTAACAATACCCTTCCCCTTAAAGTTACATATCAGAAAGAAAGCTGAAGAGCCACTTAACTGCCAGACTCAATTATTAGGTTACTGACACCAGTTTCGGAGAAGGCAATGGCAACCCATTCCAGTGTTCTTGCCTGGAGAATCCCAGGGACGAGGGAGCCTGGTGGGCTGCTGTCTCTGGGGTCGCACAGAGTTGGACACGACTGAAGCAACTTAGCAGCAGCAGCAGACACCAGTTTATGACTGCCTTTGAGGAAGAAAATGCAAGAGGAGGAAATCAAGATCCTATCACCTCTGTTCCTCATCACTGAGTCCTGACTGTGAGCAATTGCCTTATATAAGCCCCTAGACTCCTCATCGAGGCGGGGCACAGTTCTTGAGGCTTGAGCCTACTGTGTTCCCCTCTCTGCTGGCTGAGAATAAAACCCGCCTTTCTATTTCCTCCAAACTCTGTCTCTGTATTTTTCATTTGGCTTCGGTGGGCAGAGAAGGCCAAGACTTTGGCTGGTAACACTGGTTGATGTCAGCCAGCCCGATCACTCTGTCTCCTTGGTTGTTTGATTCATCTTCTGTGGTAGCTGTTTTCTGGAAGGCCCTAACATGTGATGCACAGCTCTTCATCTTTTGTGCCCACTCCCATCTGTGCATCTCTCGATTCCCCAGTTTTTGCTGTCTCTGATCTTCCAGTATTTTTTCCTTCTGGGCCCTGACAAACCTTCCAAGACCTTGCCATTGCCCATGCACTCTTACCTCAGGCCACTTCTCGGAGTCTCATTCCTTCTTCTGCCACCTGCCATGGCATTTTGGCCTGTCTACTTCACCACCCGTGTGCGATCACTCTCTCCAAGCCTCCGAGAGCCAGCCTAGCAATGTGTTAGTAATGTGTATCCTAGAACCTGCCAGGACACAGAGCCTGTGTGTGTCTCTGTATATCATGGAAAGGGTTTCCATATCAGTAAACTCACTCTACCAAAATTTATGTTCTGCCCATCTTGATCCAGCCCCCCTCACGGGTCACTCCTACATGATCTCCAGCTTCTGCCAACACCTCTTGGCTAGATCCTATACCTCCTTGAGGATACAAACCCTTTCTTGTCTTAGTCTTATCTTCTCCCTGGATGGGTTATTTTGTAATTTCACTCTTGTTATTGTTCTGATGCCCAGGAGGGGAGTTATTTCCTGAGCTGGCTTGTGTCTTGCGTAACAGAAGGCTTTGAATTATTTTTGAATAAGTGGGGAGCACAGGTCTTTAGGAAGGAAGAGTGGGCCTCTTCTGAGGGCCCAAAGTGTTCAGGGGAACTCAAAATTCGATATTTTCAATTCACTGACCCAGATGTCCCCCTTGCCATTCACAGAGTCCCACTTCTTCTCAATCAAGGCCTTAACTTTGACAAAGCACAATTGCCATGAGAAGTCACCCTTCTCTGAAACTTCATTTGCCTCATAATTAAGCCCTGGGCCTGACCGTCTTCTGCCTTTTGTGTCCTGTGACTTCAACAGATATCTCTCTTATATGTTACCAAGGAAGACCACTGACATTCACAGTTTGTCTTAGATTGGTAGTTAATCACCTTCACACCTTTTATTGTATTTCTCCAGTACAGGAATAGCCCTAAGCAACAGCCATCTGAATCCATGAAATTATAACTTCCTGTAACCTCTCAAATGCCTGAAGTAGCACCCCCATTACCTTCTATGGATATCTTGTCCCAACTTGTCCACTGATCAAGCTTTTAACATTTGCACAGGTACAGCATGCTAGTTTTCAATATTCCATTTACTACCAGATGACATTTCCGTTGCTGATTGGCTGGTTTGTAATCCAGCTCTAGAATCCCATTTTAGATTTTGCTTCCTGAGACCACTTTTGTCAGCGATTGGTGTCGAACACGTTTCCCAGGAAAGAGATTCTGAAATAGAGACTTCCCTGTAGGAAGGCTCCTAGTGAGAGCTCTTGGGAATAACACCTGTTGAGGGAGTGAAAAAAGCAAAACTGAGCACAAGGAGGGGTTGAACCATGAAGCAAATGTGGCAGCAGCCTCAGCAGATCTTTGGGAAGGTCTGAGGCTCAGAAAGCCCTTCAGAGATGTCCTGAGTGCAGGCAACGGGGTTGGGCCTTTGCACTTCCAACATTTGGGATGTGGGTTGTCCCCAGGGAGGGAGACATGGCCTTGGACAAGGCATATACCTTCAGCCAGGATGAATATCCTTGGAGGAACTCAAGTCCTTGGCTTCTCCCAGCAGCCTAGGGAGTACTGCCTTGCTACTGAAAGGGGGACCTGGGCCAGGCACCACAGCCTCCAGTACACAGCTTCTGCCATATAGACCTTCCAGGTCACCCTCCCCACAGCAGCTGGTCCCTGCTGTGGTCAAGAAGTCCTGAACTTCCGGCCGTCCCTCATCACCAGGAGTCCCATCCCAACAGAGCTCTGTATATCTCCTCCTTTGGTGCCTTGTCTTCCTCAACTATCTGAATCCTTCCCTGAGTCTCCTAGAATCCACAATTTCCATCAGCAAAATCTCTGCTAATCTAAAAATGTGCTCTGAATATTCCTTCATCTTCTTGGGCTTAAATTGTTGGAGTATTCAAGGCAGCCTCCAATGACTGCCTTCACCAGCCAGTTTCTGAATAACTGAGAAGTAAAACAAAAAGTAATTATGGGGACCAAATATTACCTTTCTTGTTGGTAGAGGCCAGATTGGAGGATATGGATTTAGTGTATAACCTTGTGGACTTGATAACGTCACACTTGAGAGTTAGACCACCCCACATATTCACACATAGACCACACATATTTTTCTTTTTTTTCTCCTGAAGCCCTCGGTTATGCAGTTTTAAATAATAAAATTGCATAATAATAATAATAATATACAGCCCTGTTGTATATAAATTGTCTCAGCCCCCTTTTGGAAACATGTGAGATATAATTAGAAAAAAAAAAAAGAGAGGCAGGATTCTCAAAAAACAGATAATGATAATAGGATCTAATATGTTATATGCCAAATAAAAAAGGTTGGATATTACTACTGGAATTCTGCAAAGGAGGTGGTCACTAAAAAATTAAAGCCCCAACCTCAAGGAGGCTATCCTGTTACAAGACACTTCCCCAGGCCATTCACTTCCCCACTCTTTTAGATGGCTATTTCAAACCCTCTTTTTTTCTGAATTTCATCACCTCCTTCCCTCCCCCTTCTCTGTTGATGTCCTTGCACAGAAAAAAATAGAAGCAATCAGAGAACGACGACAAACACACAGCAACACAGCTTGCCCACCCCGCCACCACCCCGCGTCTGTGCTGTCCCGCCTATTTCCGTGAACCGACTACCTGTGTGTATCCGTGCTCAGCTCCTCCACTGCGCTCTGATACCATCCCCTTGCACCTACTCAGATGCACCACTCCAGTGAGCCTCTCCTCTTCCTTCTGCTTCATCAACCCCCCTCTTTCTATGGCTTCTTTCCAACTAGCATACAAGCAAGCAGTAATGTCTTCAATCTTAAAAAAATTTTTTTGTTTGAAAATAATTTCTGCTCTCTTAAAAAGTCTGGATCTCCCTGTCCCATTACTAGCTTTTCTCTTCTTTTCTTCATGCCAAACATCTAGACTGATTATTCTCATTGTTTCCTGTTGCTTCACTCTCATTTTCTCTTGAACCTGTTTCAATCAGGCTTTTACTCCCAGCACCCCACCAACAATGCCTCTGTCAGGGTTGCCAATGGCTCTTTTAGTGTTGAATCCAATGGTGAGTTCCTGATTCTCATCCTATTGATTCATCAATCATTCCCGCTTCCTTAAAAAGCTTGCTTCATCTGATCCCAGGACACCACCTCGCTTGATTTCCTCCACCTCACTAGCTTCCTTCTTAGATTCCTCTGCTGGTTCTCTATCTTTCTCACCAACAAATATTGGAAAGCCCCATGGCACAGTCTTTAAACCTCTTCTTTGGTTGATATACACTTACTCTCTTGGTGATCTCATTTAGCTTCAGGCTTTAAATATCATCTACACATTGAAAACTCCTAAATTCATACCTTTAGCCTGGACTTCTCCCCTGTTTGACTGTCAATTTGACATTTCCATTTAGATGTCTAATGGATATCTAAGACTTTATATGTCCAACATCAAGCTCTTGATATCTGCCGGCACGCCTCCCCCAACCGCCCCCCGCTCCAAATATAGGCTTTTCCTGCAGCTTACCCCATTCTATCTTGCCAATTGCTCAGGACACAGACCTTAGTGTTATCCTTGACTCTTCTCTTTATCTCACTTTCCACATCTAACCCATCAGCACATCTTGGTGGTTCTACCGGAAAATGAATCCAGAACCTTGCTACTTACTACCTCCTCTGCTATCACCAGGGTCCAAGTTATCTTCTCATCCTAATGGGACTTCCTTTTTCCCTCCTATTACTGTGGCCTTATCAACACAACATCTAGAGCAACCCTCCTATTCAAAATCCTCCATGGTTTCCCACATCATGTAATATAAGAATAAGATTCTTTACAATGCCACAAGAGCCCACATGATAAAGTCCTACTACATCTTTGACTTCAGCCCTTATTTCTGTTTTGGATCATCCTGCCCCAGCCAACCTCCTTGGTGTTCTTTGCATATACCAAGCAAGCTCCCACCCCAGAGCCTTTGCACATTCTGTTCTGTCTACCTGAAACTCATGGCCCTCAGATATCTGCATAGCTTGTTTTCTCCCTTTTTACCCTCTGTTTCAAAGTCACCTTGTTAGAAGGTGTCAGAAGGACAACCTCACATACAATAGCAACCATTCCCTTCCTTGTTACTCCCTATCTCCTTGATCTTGCATTTTTTCCATAGCACAGTTACTGTCCGACATATTATATATTTGTTTATTTACTTTTTTCTATAAGCCTTCCCCTGATGTAAGTTTCTTGAAAGTATGTATTCTGGATGTTTTGCTTGTTATTCTGTCTATCAATCTAGTCCCTTAAATCTATTTGTCACTTCCACTGTATAGTCATAAGGGATTTGACTTAGGTCATACCTGAATGGTCTGGTGGTTTTCCCCACTTTCTTCAATTTAAGTCTGAATTTGGCAATAAGGAGTTCATGATTTGAGCCACAGTCAGCTCCCAGTCTTGTTTTTGCTGACTGTAGAGAGCTTCTCCTTCTTTGGCTCCAAAGAATATAATCAAACTGTGGAAAATTCTGAAGGAGATGGGAATACCAGACCACCTGATCTGCCTCTTGAGAGCCTGTATGCAAGTCAGGAAGCAACAGTTAGAGCTGGACATGGAACAACAGACTGGTTTCAAATAGGAAAAGGAGTACATCAAGGCNCAGGCTCCTCTGTCCATGGGATTCTCCAGGCAAGAATATTGGAGTGGGTTGCCATGCCCTCCTCCAGTGCCTTTTTTTAGGAGGTTTCAAAGCCTTAGGCAAGCACTATTGACTGTGTAATTTGCTGATTCCAACAGTCGGACTGGACTGAGTGACTTTCACTTTCCCTTTTTGCCCTTCCATGAAGCATGCCCCCAAAAGACTGGTCCAACCTGCCATAGCCTCGAGTCTAGGACTTATAAGAAGCAGAAGAGGACAAGATTGTTAACTGTCACTGAGTTCAATCTATTTCGGCCACACAGATGTGTAGAAATGTAATTTACATTTCCACATACATCTTCTCGCCAGTGCTAAGAAAATTCCAACCCTGCCTTCCTTCCCCAAAGCTAGGCCTTTAATACCCCAATATGACAGTTTATAAAGTAATCACCGTGTTTTCTTTTTTCATTCTGTTTTGCCCTTAAATTTAGGTTCTATGACTTTAAAAATATCAGTTCTGTCTTCCTCTCTTTTTAGCTGATCTTGATCTTTTTCTTCCTGCCTTAACTGTTAAAAAATCATATTTTCAAGGTCACTGAAAGGCTCAGTAATATACTTCAACCACATAATTCACAGAAATATCTGCCAGGCAGCTAAATTTTCAACAACTCACAATAACCCAAATTTACATTTTAGGAGAACATTAAACTACTAGAGAAAATGTTCTTTCTATACTGAGTTTTTCAGATATTTTCTAAGGCCATGCTTCAGGGTGAAACGAACATCTAGAATAGTCCCTTCTTTCATTGGAGATCTTCTCCTCAATAGCAAACACTATTAATAATGCTTCTCACTAAATAAGAACATGTTTCCCACTATAACACAAATCACTGGAACTGGAAATATTCAAACCTCAAAAACAACAAAAGATTTCCCAAATTCATACTTCCTTTTTTGTATTCTTATTCCTGGTGGCGAAACAAAACCAACAAAGAAAAAACACTGGGATCGTTTGACTACATCTGTTTTCTTCCTGAGAGCATTCTTCCAGGGACTTGTGTGTTACCACTGACACTGCCTTTTTTCCTGACTGCAGCCTGGTGTCAGAATGTGTTTAGTCATTCAGTCATGTCCAGCTCTTTGCAACCCCATGGACTGTAGCCCACCAGGCTCCTCTGTCCACTGTCCAAGCAACAACACTGGAGTGGGTTGCCATTTCCGTCATGGGATATTCCTGACCCAGGGGTTGAATCCGAGTCTCCCACATTGCAGGCAGATTCTTTACCATCTGAGCCACCAGAGAAGCCCAGTGTCCAGATAAATAATGACAAAAAAGATCTAGAGAAAGTGCAGAGTATCTGCTCAACNGTTTAAAGCTCAACATTCAGAAAATGAAGATCATGGCATCCGGTCCCATCACTTCATGGTAAATAGAAGGGGAAACAGTGTAAATAGTGTCAGACTTTATTTTTGGGGGCTCCAAAATCACTGCAGATTGTGATTGCAGTCATGAAATTAAAAGATGCTTACTTCTTGGAAGGAAAGTTATGAGCAACCTGGACAGCATATTAAAAAGCAGAGACAATACTTTGTCAACAAAGGTCCATCTAGTTAAGGCTATGGTTTTTCCAGTGGTCATGTATGGATATGAAAGTTGGACTATAAAGAAAGCTGAGTGCCGAAGAATTGATGCTTTTGAACTGTGGTGTTGGAGAAGACTCTTGAGAGTCCCTTGGACTGCAAGGAGATCCAACCAGTCCATCCTAAAGCAGATCAGTCCTGGGTGTTCATTCATTGGAAGGACTGATGTTGAAGCTGAAACTCCAATAGTTTGACCACCTCATGTGACAAGTTGACTCATTTGAAAAGACCTTGATCCTGGGAAAGGTTGAGGGCAGGAGGAGAAGGGGACGACAGAGGATGAGATGGTTGGATGGCATCATCAACTCAATGGACATGGGTTTGGGTAGACTCTGGGAGTTGGTGATGGACAGGGAGGCCTGGCATGTTGCAGTTCATGGGGTCGCAAAGAGTCGGACATGAATGAGTGACTGAACTGAACTGTTTGTTGCTCTAGTTGAAACCTAGACCAGTGCCTGGTACACAGGACATGCTCAATATACTAGATGATCCTTGAACAATGTAGGGGTTAGAGGTGCTGACTGTGTGTGCAGCTAAAATCCATGTACAACTTTTGCCTCCTCCAAAATTTAGCAATTAATTGCGTACAGTTACCAGGAAGCCCTACCTGTTACATAAACAGTCAATTAACACATATTCAGTATGTTATATGTATTATATTCTACTTTCTTATAGTAAGAAGATAGCATCACCGACTCGATGGACATGAGTTTGAGTAAGCTCTGGGAGTTGGTGATAGACAGGGAAGCCTGGCGTGCTGCAGTCCATGGGGTCAAAAACAGTCAGACACGACTGAGTGACTGAACTAAACTGAACTTCTTATAGTAAAGTGAGCTAGAGAAAAGACAATGTTATTAAGAAAATCATGGTGGTTCAATGGTTAAGAATCTGCTTTCCAACTCAGGGGATGTGGGTTCGATCCATGGTCTGAGAACTGAGATCCCCTATGCCAGTAGGCAACTAAACCCACGCAATACAACTAGAGAAGTCTGCACACCACAGCAAAGATCCAACTCAGTCAAAAAAGAAAATTATAAGGGGGAGAAAATACATTTACAGACTGTACTGTATTTATTAATACCATTAGTTTATGTTGTCTGTTTACAAGATGTTATACCTACATTCATATTGTCTTATATGATACAGAACATGGTAAATGTTATTTTTATTACTAATACAGACATCAAAAATGAAAAGAGAATGCAAAAAAGAAATTTGTATTTATTTGCAGGTGTAAAGTTTCATACATCAATAGCAAAGCAGCAACAGCATGATTACTTCAGGGTGGCCTAGCCTATGAGCTAATGAATTATCACAAAATTTTTATGGCACAGAATATTACAGTCATCTTCATAACACAGTACTGGAAACATTGTTGCATGAAAAGAACACCCTAACTTGTGATAGCAGGGTGATACACAGTTTACCCAGTTACCAGAGAGAGGCATCCTATATAGTAATGTAATTCTTTGAAAGCAAAGTTATGTAACAGTAAAAAAAAATAAGACAAAAAACACCACATATTAATTTTATATCAAATATCACTCACTTTATGCCTATATTAGGGTAGGCTAGTATCTAAATATATTTTATACATTCCTGATACACCTTTTTCTCAAACTGCTCAATATTTCTAGGTTATGTGGTTCATTTGTGAATTGTTTTAAATTGTTGCAAATCTCAAAAAAATTTGTCAACATATTTATCAAGAAAATCTGCATGTAAGTGGAACTGTACAGTTGAAATGTATGTTGTTCAAGGGTCAACTATATTTACTGAAGAAGTAAAAATCTTAACGTAACCCTTGTCTGAGGTTAGCCATTCTAAAATATCATAACTCATGTTCTGCATACTAGAGATTAGCCCAGGCTATTTTAAAAATACTAAAGGATAGTTGTAGAATGATTGCTCATCTACTGTCTATTTAAAACTACATTAGCACAGCTTAACATAAGGTGATATAAAAACTAAATTTCTATAGGTAACCTAACTTCTGTCTTGTCTAGTCACCAGAAACTATAGAACACATGATCCAATAAAATTTTTCTCAATTTATGATTTGCATTAAAAATACTTACAGATAACTAAAAATATGTTTTGTATACAATTTAAAAATTATCTTTATTTAAGATAATAACATTACATAAAAGAAATATAAAATTCAAGAATATTTGTTAATAGAATGTATGAAAATTTGAAATTCGAACTATTGCAGAAAATCTAAGTTTTGCTATACTTCTGTATTTTCAGTTATTCAACTGGTCCTCAGAAACATCTCATAATTTAGACTCTATGTCAGAAAATGGAATAACATTTTTGAAGTAAACTTTAAATAAAGCATTCCATGAACTTGTTATATTGAGTTTTTTGCTGCACTCCCCACTAGATGGTGCTGCTAAGAAGTTTTCTTAAAAATTCCAATTTAGAGATACACTTTTAACCAGGCAATAGAATATCATTCATATGTTTAATGATGGTTCTGTAATAACATCTGTTTTTAAAACTTTCAACAAAATGTTCTGTGGGCTTCTAGAGTTTATGTGTGGATGTAATGTGGGTCAGTTTTATAAATAATAGGCAATCTGAGTAGGTGAAAATTGGAGAGAGAATTTCAGCTGTAACAGCATTTGAAATTATTAAATTTCCAGTGATCGTCATGTAGTTGGCTTTCAATAAACTTTCTCAAACTTAAAAACTTAGGTAAGATGTACATAATTTTCTTGTAGATCATGCTCAATCTACAAAAGTGTGTATTTCAATTAAAAACCCATTTGCTTATTCTTACATCGTTCATGAAAAGACAGCTTTATTCATTTTTTAAAATATGAGATGAGTTTTAAAACTCATAGTTGAACAGCTGTACTCATGGTTCTTTCTGTGAAGATATTTTGTCTATTAGACAAAAATTCAGTGTTTTTTTCAGTGTATAATGTAAGCTGTGCATGCATGCTAAGTCGCTTTAGTTGTGTCCAGCTCTTTGTGACTCCATGGACTGTAGCTTGCTGAGCTCCTCTGTCCATGGGATTCTTCAGGCAAGAATATGGGAGTGGGTTGCCGTGCCCTCTTCTAGGAGATCTTCCCAACCCAGGGATCGAACCCTCATCTCTTTACTCTCCTGCATTGGCTGCTGCTGCTGCTGCTGCTAAGTCGCTTCAGTAGTATCTGACTCTGTGTGACCCCAGAGACGGCAGCCCACCAGGCTCTGCGGTCCCTGGGATTCTCCAGGCAAGAACACTGGAGTGGGTTGCCATTTCCTTCTCCAATGCATGAAAGTGAAAAGTGAAAGTGAAAACGCTCAGTCGTGTCCAACTCCTAGCGACCCCATGGATTGCAGCCTACCAGGCTCCTCTGTCCATGGGATTTGCCAGGCAAGAGTACTGGAGTGGGTTGCCATTGCCTTCTCTGCCTGCATTGGCAGGCAGGTTCTATACCACTTGCGCCACCTGGGACCAGTGTAATAGTATGAGCTATTGGTAAAATATAGCAATTAGCCCTTTTGATCATTTGCTAAGAGGTGCTAATTTCAATGGGAAAACCCAATGGATATAGGGAGTCAGATTCTATAATTTGCTACAGATTTGAAATCTTAATGGAAATTTGAGGTCAAATTCCTCTTTTATTTTATCCTTCATGGAAATTGAATCTCATTGTGAAATAGCCATTGCATTTTTTCTTTCTAGATTAAATTCCTGCTTCTTTCCCTTTTACAAATTGATTTTATTTTCTATCTTTTAATTATCATTGTCTTCGCAGATTTATTGAGATATAACTGCATACAACATTGTGTAACTTTAAGGTGTACATGATGATTTGATATAGGCATATATTGGGAGATGACTACCATAAGATTAGTTACTGTGTTTATCACCTCACATAGTTACTTTGTGTGTGTGTGTGTGTGTGTATTGAGACCATTTAAGAGAAAGCAATGGCATCCCACTCTAGTACTCTTGCCTGAAAAATTCCATGGACAGAGGAGCATGGTAGGCTGCGGTCCATGGGGTTGCTAAGAGTCAGACACAACTGAGCCACTTCACTTTCACTCTTCACTTTCACGCATTGGAGAAGGAAATGGCAACCCACTCCAGTGTTCTTGCCTGGAGAATCCCAGGGACAGGGGAGCCTGGTGGGCTGTCTATGGGGTCTATGGGGTCGCACAGAGTTGGATACGACTGAAGCGACTTAGCAGCAGCAGCAGCAAGAGATACTCTCCCAGCAATACAAAATAGTATTGTTAACTATAGTTGCCCAGAATGTATTCATCTTATAACATTAAGTTTATACCCTTTGACCACCTTTACTTATCGCCCTCCTTCTCCCCAGCCCCTGTTATTGTTGTTCAGTCACTAAGTCATGTCCGAGTCTTTGCAACCCCATGGACTGCAGCACGCCAGGCTTCCCTGTCCTTCATTATCTCCTGGAGTTTGTTCAGACTCATGTCCACTGAGTCAGTGATGCATCCAACTATCTCATTCTCTGTTGTCCCCTTCGCCTCTAGACCTCAATCTTTCCCAGCATCAGAGTCTTTTCCAATAAGTTGGTTCTTTGTATCAGATGGCCAAAGTATTGGAACTTTAGCTTCAGCATCAATCCTTTCAATGAATAATCAAGACTGATTTCCTTTAGGATTGACTGGTTTGATCTTCTTGCTGTCCAAGGGACTCTTAAGAGTCTCCTCCAACAACATAGTTTGAAAGCATGGGTTCTTTGGTGCTCAGCTTTCTTTATGGTCCAACTCTCACATCCATACATGACTACTGGAAAAACCATAGCTTAGATTAGATGGATCTAAAACCATAGTTTAGATTAGATGGAACTTTGTCAGCAAAGTGATGTCTCTGCTTTTTAATACACTGTCTAGGTTTGTCATAGCTTTTCTTCCAAGGAGCAAGCATCTTTTAATTTCATGTCTTCAGTCACTGTCCACATTTGGAGCCTAAGAATATGAAACCTGATACTGTTTCCACTTTTTCGCCATCTATTTGCCAGCCCCTGGTGACCACCAATCTACTGTTTCTATGAGTTCAATTTTTTTAGATTTCATATATAAGTGAGACCATATAATATTTGTCTTTCTGTGCCTACTTATTTCACTTAGCATAATGCCCTCAAGTTTTATCCAAGTTGTTGCAAGTGGTAGGATTGAATCATTATTGTTACTTTATCCTAGTGTTACCAGAATTGGGATGAGAAAAGGAAAGGCATCATTTACATAATCATTTGCTTAATCATCTACATTTATTTGCATAAGTAATATAAATCTATTTGAGCACACAAGAGGCAGATGGGAGGGGAAAGGAGAGGAACCTGGAGAGGGCAGGGTTGGAACTTCACAAGGGTCTTCTGGGTCTTCCCTTTTGGAATGTGGGATGACAGCATCCAGGGAGACAGGAGAGACAGAGGCTGACCTCTGGACTTGAGGGCACTGGGGCTACAAGGGGATACAGACGATGAGACTGTCACTGGAAAGAGCCAAAGAGGAAAGGAGAGCAGCCTGCAGGAGCACAACTCAATGCACTTCTTTCTTTTCTCTGCAGCTGCTGCTCCCTCTGCCAGTGGCCCCAGCCCGGAGATGGGGAAGTGGGAGCTCAGGGCCAGGAATCAGCAGCTGTTCTGCTCGGCTGCTGGCAGGGGAGCAGCCCAGCACACAGACGTCTTTCTTCTTCCTTGGAGAGAGTGGGAGGCCACTCTAAGTGGAGCCTTGTTTCTTGGTCTCTCCATGCCCCAATTATCAGAAGGAAACCTCTGTGCGGTAGTCTGTCTCCCACTCCCAGACAGGGCTCGGCCACAGAATAACACAAAAGAAATGACCCCAGCCTATTAGCACCCTCTTTTAACTTTTGAGCTTTTAACTCTTCTAACTCTGGGCTTCCCTGGTGGCTCAGATGGTAAAGAGTCTGCCTGCAATGCGGGAGAGCTGAGTTCAATCCCTGGGGTAGGAAGATACCCTGGAGAAGGGAACGGCAACCCACTCCAGTGTTCTTGTCTGGGAATTCCCA
>SJYV01029701.1:629809-652348 GCA_006410875.1 Neotragus pygmaeus
TTTCCCTGTGCAACAGTGCAGTGTTTAAGAGCGTGGGCTTCAAAGTCAGGCTGCCTGTGTTCCTATCTCAGTTTTCGGCCTCATCAGCTGTGCTGCCTTGGACAAGTTACTGCACCTCTCTCTGTGCCTCCATTTTCCTTATCTGTAAAGTGGGGATGGTTTCTAGGATTCATTTATATAAAGATTATTTGAGACAGTATGAGTACTTAGCATAGTACGCAGCACATAGTAAGTTGTTAATAAGTGTTAGTATGGGAATTGTTATTGCTATCATTTTTAATTAGAAAATGTGGATTACTTAGTTCCTTCTGTAGAAGACTTCAAAGGGAAGAGGCACCTCCAGTGACAGGTAGGATGAAAGAGAAGCCTGGCGTTGAGGACTGGTGTCTGGCTGAGGGGTGGAGAAGGATCTGCGATTCCCAAGCTGATAGTGTGGGTCTCCAGCTGGAAAACCATGTAAACTGCTTTCAAGAACTAGAGGTTGGTCAAGCACAATACAGCAGGGTTCTAGGTAATTATAGCTTCTGCTCTTTTTGCTTTTTCTTCCTCCTCTACCTTATCCTTGGGCCTTCTCAGGTGGTGCTAGTGGTAAAGAATCTGCCTGCCAACACAGGAGACACAAGAGATGCAGTTTTGAAACCTGGGTCGAGAAGATCCCCTGGAAAAAGAGATGGCAACCCACTCCAGTATTCTTGCCTAGAAAATCCCAGGAGCCTGGTGGGCTACAGTCCACGGGGTTGCAGAGTCAGACACACTGAGCATGCACGCTACCTTATCCTTACAGCTTCTGGACTCCACCTTTACCCCCTCTTACTCCATTTCAAACCCAAATGAATCTCCACTAAAATGTAACTAAGATATAAGTGCTAATCTATTTGAATTTTACATTGGTGTAGTTCCAAGGTAAATTAACTTTCATGTGGATTTCTCGGGCCCACTTCAATGAAGTGTTAGGTTTTGTTTTGTTTGTTTGCAAGGGGGTTGATGGGCTAAGCGTAGGGGAGGGTCCTTCTTAAGTATCCACATATGTGCTTTATAGCCCATCAACCTAGACTTGTCTAGAAGTCAAAGCCAGACAGCTGATTTGAATTTTTGTTAGGGGCAAGGTAAGGAGGTTTACAAGGAGAATGGGAAGTAGTCTGTACATTAATATCTGTATGAATAGGGTGATGGTTCTGTGAGAAATAAAAGGTGAGGCCCCCTTCCTAGACATTCTTGTCTCAGATAACCTTCTTCCTGGCTTCCCACTCAACAGGGAAGAAATTTTTAGTTGGAATGGTCAGAGCCCAAGACATGGGATTGGGCAGTGAGGTAGATTGTATTTTCCCAAACTGTCTCATCTCTCACACTGTTCTTATGTTGTGATACTGACATGCTTCATTCTGAGGTCTGCCCTCTCCCTGTGAACCCAGGCAGACCTTTCTAAGTGCCTCAACTAGTCACACGTAACAGAAGGGATGCTGTGTGATCTTTGAGGCTGGGTCATGAAAGTTACTATGACTTCCACCTGGCTTTCTCTAGAGGCACTGGCCGTGTTAGGGGAAGCCTCCTGGAGAGGCCACGTGAGCACTCTGGCCAACGGCCAACTACAGACATATGAGTGAATGCTCCCTTAGACATGTCCAGTCCTCAGCCTTCAAGTCTTCTGTAGAGACTGTAGAAACTGTGGAGCAGAGACGAGCTACCTTTGCTGTGCCCTGTCTGAACTCCTCCTGCTCCATTGGAACCACAAGACATAATTAACGATCCTTGTTGTAAGCCGTTACATTTCGGAGTGTTTTGTCACATAGCACCAGATAAGGAAAACACACTACATTTATAACAGGGTATGAACCCACAAGCTCCTCTCCTGCGCTTTCTGTCTCGCTTTTAGATGCATTGTGCCTGGCGAGTCTCTTTTCTCTTCTACTTTCCTCCTAACATGCCCTTGGGGGAGCAAATAAGCCAAACCTATTGCACAAATCTGGCCATACAGGTCCTCTGTTTCTTAGACTTCTTCCTCTTTGCACATGATCAGGGGGCAGGGATATACTAAGAAGAAGGAGGCTCTGCTTACTTCTTTACCAGAGAGCTCTACATTGGGGTATGGGCACCTGGGCCCTCCTAACATGGAGGCAGCTTGTTTCACAACCTGTGGTTTTCCATCCTTAGTTTCCTTGGAGCCTAACGGGAGGGTGATCAGGCAGTGGCAGCAAGGCAGGGTTTGTGCGTTGCTGGGTCCTTGCCTATTATATTGCAGTATCAAAACCTCATCCTAATAACCAAACATGGGTAGAGAGTGAAAAAGGAGTAATCAAAATGTAAAATGCACAAAAGCAGAAGCCAGTTCCTCTTCATATCTCTATGTGGAAGAAAAAGAACAGCAGCTTTAGAATCACAATATATGATTTGTTTCTCTACCAGGATAGATTGTAGAATGAGGAGTTTGAAGACCTTGGGCAAGTCAGCTCATCACTTTTCTGTGACTCCACTTTCCTGAATGTTAAAAGGGGAGTTTTCCTTAATCCTGTCCATCTGTGAATCCCTAGGTCTCTGCTCTCAGTTACTTTCCAAGCTATTTATACCTTCAGTGTCCAAACAGAACATATGCATTTGGATGGGCACCCACAGGTGATGCGAGAAGGATGAGGGTGGCTCTGTGGCTCCCGGAAATCACAACAGCTGCCACTGGGGCTCAGCTCTCTCTCTTTGGGAAGTGTAGGATGAAATTCCCCAGGATCAGCTGCTCCTTGGGGAAATTCAGCTGCCACTGGTGAGAAACAGCCTTGGTCTTATTCTTATCTCACCCTAGATGAACTAGCTCTGCTCAGGCCTGGAATAACATGGGTGCCCCAAATTCCACTCAGGTATACACTCAGGCCAAGTAGGAATGAGGAGTACAGCAAGCAAGCCTTATTCTATCCCATTGAAACTGGGGCACAGAAGGGCTTCGTTTTACAAACAGCTATATAAAGAACCTGAATGAAGCCCCCACAATGTTTAGAACTAACTGCATTGATGATTCTTTGTACCTGATTCACTGGGGGTGGGAGGGAAAGAGGGGCTTCAGGCAGAAGCTTTCAGTGTTGTCTCGTTGCATGCCATGTTCCTACAACTAATTTCAACCTGACTTTTTTGAGATAAAGTGATATATAAAGTTATACTCGTTTCAGTTATACAACACAATGATTTGAAATATGTACCTATTGTGAAATAATCACCATAATAAGTCTAGTTAACATCCATCACCAGACATTTTTTTTCTTGTAATGAGAACTTTTAAGATATATCATTTTATCAACTTCCAAAAATATAATACAATATTATTAACTCTAATCACAATGCTGTAATTAATTACATCCCCTGCTGCTACGTGCATGCTTAGTCATGTCCGACTCTGTGACTCCATGGACTATAGCCTGCCAGACTCCTCTGTCCGTGGGATTCTCCAGAAAAGAATACTAGAATGGGCTGCCATTTCCTTCTCTAGGGGATCTTGCCAACCCAGGGACTGAACCTGCATCTCTTTTGTCTCCCGCATTGGCAGGCAGATTCTTTACCACTGTACCACCTGGGACATTATCAGTTATATCCCCAGGACTTATTTTTCTTACGATAAAATTTTACACCTTTTGACTCCCTTCCTCCATTTCTTCCACCCTCCACCCGCTGGCTCCTGCCTCTAGTAATCACCAATCTGTTCTCAGTATCTATGAATTTGCAGAGGGTGTTTTTGGTTTCGAGTCGACGTGTAAGTGAGATTCATAAAGTATTTGTCATTCTCTGTCTGGTTTATTTTAGCATAATGCCCTCAAGGTCCATCCAAGTTGTTGCAAATGGCAGGATTTCCTTCTTTTTATAGCCTATTATCCTCACACTGACTTCTGAAATAACAGTATCATATTTCTGACATGTTCTTCCACTCCCAGCCTCTGCTGGACACACACTACTTACAGGCGTGTACACTACACCAGGCGTGTCAGCCACAGCACCTCCCTGTCCACAGTTTCTTCAATGGGAGACTGTCTACCTGCTAAAGGAGCAGTTTAGGTGGCCTTTGCATCACGTGACTTCACTTTTATTCCTTCAGTTGCCAATGACTGCTAAGATGGTGGTCAGATTCTCACTCTCAGGAATTCACACTGGGAGGAAAGAAGAAAAGTTAGGTCCTATCAAGAACTGAATAAGAAAGGATTAATAGTGAAAAAGAATAAGTAGGGGTTGAGACCATATGAGGTCAAAGTTAGAAGAAAGCAGATACTATGAGGGAAGAGAAACTTGAAGGTAGACAACAAAATAAAAGAAAAAGTGTGTTCTTGATGTGAGGCAAGAACAACAGAGTCACGTTTCTGGAGTGCGAGAGTGGCCACCTGCTGCTGTTGGCTCCAGGGCTGGTTTATATGCAACCCCGGTTCCTGGAGGCCTGAATGTTCAATGACTTCTGGTCTTGGTTTCTTTTTTTTCTTCCTTTTAAAAAATACTTATGTTTTCATTTATTTGGCTATGCCAGGTCTTGGTTGCGGCACATGGGATCTACTAGCTTCGTTGCAGTATTCGGGAACATTAGTTGTGGCAGGCGGGATCTAGTTTCCCAACCAAGGATCAAGCCTGGGCTGTCTGCATTGGGAGTGTGGTCTTAACCGCTGGGATCACCAGGCAGGTCTGGGGTCTTGCTTTCCTTTAGTGCACCATGGACCTCCTGACTTTAAAATTCACATTGTACAAAGTGCTGGATACCTGAACACACACACACACACACACACACACACACACACACCCTCCAGGACACCGAGTGCTAAGAACTCTAGCATGAATGCTCTGTGATGACTCCTGTTCTCTGAACAAAATGCTGAGGACATTCACTGTGCCCTGGAGAGCCCTTCCATGCAAGATGATGGCCAGTTATATCACTGCCATAATGTCTGCTACCACTTATGTGTCTGTTCTGTGCCAGAAACTATACTTGGCATTGAATAACCATTGTCTCCTCTCTTAATCACAACCACCTCCTCTAAAATTGGTGTTATCAATCCTGTATACAGCTAAGAAAATGCTGGCTCAGAGAGCATATGTGACATCAGTTGGCAAATGGTGAAGGCAAGATTTGAACTTAGGACTGCCTGACTCCAAAACTCAAGTCCTTCTCACTCTGCTGTGACACCTTTCTAAGGAGCGCTGTTAAATCCAGCTTCTCTAGAAACTGAATTCAGCTTCCCACACAGCACAGAGTTTCAGATGGGTTTGATTTTGATAGCTTTAAGGAAGACAGGGATTCTGCAGTTCATAGGTCCCTATTGCTGTCTATTACCTTATATCCAGAGCTCTTCACTCCTTTATGTTATTTTCTTGGCTCCAAAGGCACTGGAGTTTTCAGCCTCTGTGAGTGAAGCACACTAATGTGTAAGTACAATTTCTTATGCAGAGTACCCTATTTCAGACTTCTCTGAGCCAGCCTCCAAGTAGCTAACAGTGTTCTCCCTGAGAATGATTCCCAGCAGCTTTGATCTCCACACATCCCCAGTGGAACTCTTTCTCTTTCTCTCCACATTCCTCCACACATCCCCAGTGGAACTCTTCCTCTTTCTCTCCACATTCCTCCTTCTTTGCTCCCTTACTAATGACCAGCATGGTGCCTGAAACTCCTTTGCTCCCCAGACTCGAATAACCTAGAATTTTATTGATTATACCTCTTCAGGATTTATGCCACTTCTCCTGCTTTCCATTCCCACCATTCAGGCTCTTTTCCCACCCAACTCCCCCTCACCCAGAGTGAAAATTGCCTTACCTCTCATCTTGCCCCTTTCAATTTCTCCTACTGGCTCATTCTAGGCTTAATAGTTTTTAATGGGATAGCTATTTTCTTTTTAAGTTTAATTAATCAATTTTATTGCAATAAGTGGTTAAAATTGTAAATTCTCCTTGGATAATACTTTATTTTTAAAAATTGAAATAGAGTTGTTTTACAATGTTGTGTTAGTTTCAAGTGTATAGCAAAGTTATTAGTAAAAGTGAATATATTTTGAAAAAGATATATTCATATATGAAAAAGATATAAAAAGGACATATATTCGTTTTCATAATATATTATAAAATATTGAGTATAGTTGCCTGTGATATATAGTAGGTCCTTATTTTCTATCTATTTTATATATGGTAATGTATATATGTTACTCTGAAATTCCCAATATATTATTAAATTATTTATTTGTTTATTTTTGGCTGTGCTGGGTCTCTGCTGTTGAGCAGGCTCTTCTCTAGCTGTGAAGAGGAGAGGTTACTCTCTAGCTGCTGTGCACGGGCTTCTCACTGCAGTTGCTTCTCTTGCTGTGGCTCCCAGGCTCTAGAGCACAGGCTCAAAAGTTGTGGTGCATGGACTTAGTTGCTTTGTGGTAGGTGGGATCTTCCCGGATCAGGGATGATCTTGTGTCTCCTGCATTGGCAGGCAGATTCTTTACTACTGAGCCACCAGGGAAAGTGAAAGTGACGTCGCTCAGTCGTGTCCGACTCTTTGTGACCCCGTGGACTGTAGCCCACTAGGTTCCTCTGTCCATGGGATTCTCCAGGCAAGAATACTGGAGTGGGATGCCACTTCCTTCTCCAGGGGAATCTTCCCAACCCAGAGATCGAACCCAGGTCTCCCGCATTGCAGACAGACGCTTTAACCTCTGAGCCACCAGGGAAGCCCGAGCCACCAGGGAAGGCCCCTAATATTTAAAATTCACACTTGATCCTGTCACTCTGGGCTCAGAAGCCCTCCTTGGGTCCTATACTAGCTATCTCTTGCTGCATAACAGATTATCTCAGAGTTCCTGTGGGTCAGGACTCTGGGTGCTGCTCAGCTGGCTCAGGGTCTCTTAAAACTGCAGTGAATGTATTGGCTAGAACTGTTTCATCTCAGGATTCAGTTGGGAGGATTTGCTTCCAAGCTCACTCATTTGGTTTTTGGAGCCTCGAGTCCTTTCCAGTGTTGGCCAGAGAAGGTCACTTCCTTGCCATGTGGCCTTTACCATAGGCCACACTCACAATGTGACTGCCGGTTTCCCTCACTGTGAGATCTCCGAGACAGACAGAGACTATGACGGCAGAAGCCATAGTCTTTGTAACCTAATCTCGGAAGTGACTCCATCACTACTTTTGGGGTTGCTTAACCCAGTCGACACTCAAGGGAGGGAATTATTCCGAGTGTGAATACCAGGAGGTGGTGACCCTTGGGGGCCGTGTTAGAGGTTGCTCACCACAACTTGCGCTCTCCTGAAGCTGTAGTTTCGTTCTTCTCTTTTGGGGTCGCAAAGAAATGACGTTTTAGTATTCCCAACCAATATGTATCAGTTTCAGTGGGAGCAGGTGGACTTCATGAATTTGTTTCATTCATGTTTTCTGGTATACTTTGATTGAACGAAGTGCTTCTAAATGAAAAGTATTTAAAAAACTACTGGTTTAGGAGACTCTGTCTAAACTTTGTAGGGCTTTTCATGATCTGTCCCTCCTGCCTATTCCACCCCTCATCTGACTGGCCTGTCAGGCCAGCATTACTTTCAAGCAAGACAGACTTACAGAGTGGCCCTTTGCCTCTCTTGCCTGCATGCATGCTGTCTCTTTTCCATCACACCCCAGCCCAGGCTGGCTGCATTGCCAGGGCTAACTCATCCTTTCCATTAAATATTTTTTGCTCCAGGCAGACTTTTCTGTTTCCCCCTCATTCTTTTACTGTGCTTTGTTTAACCTCCTTAGACAAAGAAATTATCTTTTGTATTCTTATGGTTGGTCTATGTTTCCCTTCTAAATTTTCTCCAGCATCTAACCCAGAGCCTGGCACACAGAAGATGCTCAATGGTTGTTTGTGGAGTGAATAAGTAAGCCCGGCATTGGATGCTGGATGCTGCCTAAATGCCTGGGGCCCTGGGTGTGGATGGAGTGCTGACTGCAGCCCAGCATCTTCGGGAGTTGCATGTGGCACCTTGACTGTCTCATTTATAATCCATGAGTCAGTCATTGTATTCCAGATTGCTCTTCACTATCATTTTAGCCCTTAGCTGCTTACTGAAATGAGCTAATTAAAGCTGAATTATTTTAATTGCTAATCATCAAAAAAAAAGCTTTTTTTTTTTTTTTAAATGGAAATGGCAAACTGTGTGTGTGTGTTATCCTACCATTAAAAGAAGCCAGGATGTTCTTGTTTCAAAATTATGATGGGTTTGCTGCTTCCAGAAG
This sequence comes from Neotragus pygmaeus, assembly GCA_006410875.1. NCBI lineage: Eukaryota > Metazoa > Chordata > Mammalia > Artiodactyla > Bovidae > Neotragus > Neotragus pygmaeus. Next base: position 638,000 of record SJYV01029701.1, read on the forward strand.
TGAGTGTGGACCACTGGGGCGTAAAGAAAGGTTATGCTGTGTGGAGCACAAAACTGACCTAGATCCTACTTCCATTAGTGTCACATCACATTACTCAGGAAAAGTCCAGAGGTTACTGGGCTTGAACATTGAGGGTGTGTTGAGATGCCCACCGGGGGCTGATGGCTTGGCACATTAATCACAGGCCTTTTGCCCTCCTCTTTTATGTTCAAAATCTACTCTGGAGGTTATTTTTCCACAAAAAATTGTTCATAAAGATATATCTCTCGTTGATATGACAAATTGGGACAAAACTTGGTGTATCCCTTTAAAGGGCAGCTAAGGGATGGAATGGTGAATTTTGAAAATTATATGAAGATGATCCACAAATATCTACCACTTCCACTGCTTCAAAAAGACTTCAGGAACTGCTGTTCTGAATTGCTCAGGGTGTTACAAAACGGAACTTGGGTGTGCTTTACTAACGCAAAGCGAAGCCAACCTACTGTCATTGGGTTGTGGTGAAGGCAGGCACAAGGTGCCACACATGGCAAATGGGCAGCTGACGACCTGCATTCCTGGATGGCTCTTAAGTGGCAAATGGGCAGCTGATGACCCGAATTCCTGGATGGCTCTTAAGGAAGGGTTTTCAAAGGAAACATTATGGGTGAGGGTTGTGGAGACATTTTTCTGGTTGCTTGATAGCAAGCTAACAAGGTGATGTTTTAAGAATCTCAATCATCAGCCTTTTCTAACCAATCTGGGGACTATGGGCTTGTGATCAGCATATAGTCATCATCTCCCACTGAGTGGGGGGTCTTAGTTTCTGTAGAATAATGCAAAGACATGCATTAGATTGCTATATATATATATATATATATATATAATCTCTTTAGAAGAAACTAGAAGTCTTATGACTCTATTGTTCTAATCATTAACTACTTTAGTCTGTCTTCTGAAACTCAAAGGAAGCCAAAGAAGGGGAGGGCACAGAGCGCCTTGTATCCAAGAAAACCCTGCAGGATTCTTCTCAGTTTCAGGGACCCATCTGTTTTTCTACTTTGCCTTTGATGAAGGTGCAGTGGAATATTTTGCAGGAAAGCTGTGCATGGTGCACCACGTAGCAGAAGGTTAGGGAAGGACCATGAGTATTTTCTATGAGTCTGTTCTTCTTGCAATGTCTAAAATACCTCTTGGCAGAGTTGTTGCAGCCTGGGTCACTCACCTATAAGAGGTTAAGACATTCATTCAATAAGATTACAAGACAATTTGTTAAGCAAGACTTCTTTTTTAATTTCAAAGGCTTCACAGAAATCTTCATGTTCTGGGGGCTTAATGGTTTAAAAAATACATGTTTTGCCTTTCTATACTGTTTTTTGCTTTTTTTTTTTTTTTTACTGTTTAGTCATACATTTTTTAATGTGTCCATGCAAAAATATTTGTTGAGTGTTTCTAGTACCAAGTGGTAGGCACAGCATGTCCCTGAGTACGGAGGAGAAAACTAAGAAAAGGCTTCCAGTTGGCTTCCAGCTAGAATCTGAAGGAAAGGAGGGGCATTCCTCACGTATAAAGTGAGGGGCAGGCAGTTCAGGGCAAAGAGAACAGAATGGGGAAAGGCATAGAGGCAGACAGGAAGGAAAGTGTATTACATGTCCAGAAGCAAAGTAACAATCTGGAGAAGATTTGGAGCCATGGGGAGGGCTTTGTATAGCCTCAAGATTCGGAGTTTTTTCAGTAGGCAATGAGAAGTGTCGAAGGTTTTTAAGGCCAGGTGTGTTTCGGTTGGGCTTCTCAGGTGGTGCAGTGGTAAAGAATACACCTGCCAATGCAGGAGACACAAGAGACTCTGGTTTGATTCTTGGGTTGGGAAGATCCCCTGGAGGAGGGAATGGCAACCCACTCCAGTATTCTTGCCTGGAGAATCCCATGAACAGAGGAGCCCGGTGGGCTATAGTCCATGGGCTCGCAAAGAGTCAGACACAACTGAGCACGCACACACACACACACATGCACACATTCTGATCAGATTTATGTTTAAGAGAAATCTCCTCTCAGCATCATGAAGGAAGGATTGAACATAGAGAGCCTGTAAACATGGGAGACATTTGAAGGTGTTGAGAGGAAGACTGATATTTATTGAGGATCTGCAATGAGCCAGCTATTGTGCTCGACTCTTGACATATTATCATAGTTACTGACTACTGCAAGTGTATGGAATAGGAATTATAATTCTCATTCAAGAGATGAAGCTAAATAATGTGTCCAAGATCACTCAGCTAGGTGGTAGAGGACCTGACCTTTGATTCTGCTTTGATTCCAAAGCTACTGTTCTTTCCTTTACATCAAAGTGGATGATGAGGGTCTGAATTATGCCAGCGGCAATGCTAAAGAGGCAGCCTCCCTCCCCACTGAAGACTCTTAATATAGTTGCACCTCATTTGGAAGCTTCTCCATCCACTTTATCATTCTAATTGCTTTAATATGACAAATTGACCAATTACTAGCAGGTTATTTATAACCATGGTGGAATTAGTTGCTTGGTTCAATCAAGCAACCAAAAGTAACTGATTTGTAATGACTCGATTTATCAAAGTGTTCAGAGTGGTTGGTGTGCGTAGACAAAACTCACATTAGTATTAGGCAAAAACATGCAAACGAGAATGGCTGACTATTCACAAATGACATCTGAACCAAAAGGTTCCTAGCACTAGCTTTTCATCTATAACCAAGTGGGCAGGTCATAGTTTTGAGTGGCAAGAGATATTCTATAAAATCATTTTTGTTTTGCTGACAAAGAAACTGAAGTCTGGAAAGCATAAATGATTTGCACAGGGCTCCTAACCAGAAAACAACAGAGCTTAGACTTGAACCATCTCCACTGTTCTGATGCCAAGTCCCAGAGAACTTGTCCACTTTGCCTGCCACACTGTGACTCTGAGCAAGTCACTTAGCCTTTTGAATCCTCAATTACTTTGGCCACAACAAGATAGAATCAGTGGATGTCATCAGTGAGCTTTTACTCTGTAAGCAGCTACTCAAAACTTAGCCTCTTGAAACAACAGCTGTTTTATGTGGCTCCTGATTCTGTGACGTGTCCTCATGGTTGCTCTGCCCAGGACTGGGTCAGCAGAGTTCTATTGGACTTCTCACTCCTGTGATCAGCAGGTGGGTCCAGGGTAATCTAGTATAGCCTCACTATACTTCTATACTATGCTTCTATTGGTTGACAGACAATTATCTGGGTATTATCACCTGGGGGCACCTCCATTCTCCTCCACAAGGCATTTCATTCTCCAGCAGGCTTGTTCCACCAGCTTGTATACCTTTTGGTCTCATGGTTTCAAGCACAGAAAGAAAAAGCAATTTAAATGAGCAGGTTCTTTGGTAATCTTCTATGCATGTTTTCTATTTTCCCACTGGCTAAAGCAGNCCAGATCCTGATTTATACCAATAGGTCATTCTATGGGATTACATCTAAAATAATAAACAATATTGTAAGACATGCCTTATAAATTAAGGTTGCCAGATTTAGTGAATATAACAATAATTTGTTAGTACTGAGTATAACCCACATGTTTCGTAGAATGTGTGTGTGCGTGCTAAGTTACTTCAATTGTGTCTGACTCTTTGATACCCTATGGACTGTAGTCCTCCAAGGGGATTCTCCCAAGCAAGGATATACAATGCTAATAGGGCTTCCCAGGTGGTGCTAGTGGTAAAGAACCCACCTGCCAATTCAGGAGACATAAGAGACTGGATTTGATCCCTGGGTTGGGAAGAGCTCCTGGAAGAGGGCATGGCAACCCACTCCAGTATTCTTGCCTGGAGAATTCCATGGGCAGAGGAGCCTGGCACACTATAGTCCAAAGGTTCCCAAAGAGTCGGACATGACTAAAGCGACTTAGCATGCATGCACGATGCTAATAAATTATTTAACTGAGTGTCCTATATTTTATCTGGCAGCCTGAAAACTGGGATGCAGTTTCAGCATGGTGATATGGTGATTAAAAGCAAAGGTTCTGAAGCCAGACCCCTTAGACTTAGAATGCTGGTCCGCTGTGTGACTCTGGCAACCACCTTAACTTTTCTCTGCTCAGTTTCTTCCTTGTCAAAACAGAGGTTAAAAAAAAAAATCGGTGATAATAACAGTGTTTATATTATAGGCTATTGTGAGGATTAAATAAATACACATAAAGTACTTTAGGGGAGTGCTGAGCGTTGAATGGTATATGCATGTAAAATATTTACTAATTTGTAATAATACATATGTTATAATGTTATTTTATAGTGGTAACTGTTATTAGCATCTCCCTCAGAGTCCCAACCTTGGCTCTCTTCTGCCGCTTCTTTCTTCTAATCCCCAGTCTGGCCACAGTTCATTTCAGTTCAGTCGCTCAGTCGTGACCGACTCTTTGCGACCCCATGAATCGCAGCATGCCAGGCCTCCCTGTCCATCACCAACTCCCAGAGTTCACTCAGATTCAAGTCCATCGAGTCAATGATGCCATCCAGCCATCTCATCCTCTGTCGTCCCCTTCTCCTCTTGCCCCCAATCCCTCCCAGCATCAGAGTCTTTTCCAATGAGTCAACTCTTCGCATGAGGTGGCCAAAGTACTGGAGTTTCAGCTTTAGCATCATTCCTTCCAAAGAAATCCCAAGGCTGATCTTCAGAATGGACTGGCTGGATCTCCTTGCAGTCCAAGGGACTCTCAAGAGTCTTCAAAAGCCACTACAAGAGAGCCTTGAGACCCCCTGGTGGCCACTCTTGGTCTAGGAGGCTCTGATTCCCCTTGGTATCTGAGGTATACCAAGGGGCTCTCTTGGCCAGAGGACATGAGGTTCCCCAGAGGACTCCATGGGCAGGCAGGGTCGGGGAAGAGCCTCAGGTAGACATTTGCTCCAGGGGCCCCGCTGAGACGGATCTCAGCACACACAGAGGAGACTTCTAGGCTGGGTTATAGCAGAAGAGCAGCTCCATAGCCAGGGTTCTTGGCGTTTGGCTTTCTGTACCCTTGAGTATCTCTTTTGGGCATGTTCCAAGTAGGCTTAGGGGGAAATGAAGGGCAAAAGAGGGCTCCTGTTTCTCCAGTCTAAATCTCTGCAAGGTAATGCTGGCTGACCTGCAAGGCTGAATACTAAATTTGGAGGAGGCAGAAGAGTGATCCTGGTTGCCTAGCATTATTAGGAGGTGTGTGATGCATTTACAGATGTCTCTCTGACACTGGCGAAAGCTTTACTCCTTTTGTCCCTGGGTTTTGTTTTGTTCAACTCCAGGGTCAGATTGAGGCTCTTTTCAAATTTACTAAAACACCTTCCAGGGCATCTCTGGTGGCTCATCGGTAAAGAATGCTCCTACAATGCAGGAGCTGCAGGAGTTGCAGGTTTGATCCTGGGTCAGGAAGATCCCCTGGAGAAGGATTTGGCAACCCACTCCAGTATCCTTGCCTGGAGAATTCCATGGACAGAGGAGACTGGTGGGCTACAGTGCATGGGGTCGCAAATGAGTTGGACAAGCAACTGAACAACAGCAACAAATCACCCTCCATACCCATGCTCTAAATCTTAGAATTTCAGAGTTGGAGAAGATCTTAGGGATGACCTGACCTACCACCCTCTTGATACTGACTCAAGGAGACTGAGTGACTTCTAAGGACCATGGTGTTGGAACCAGAATTCAGGTCTCCTAACTTCTCAGTGTTTGCCTCATCACTCAGATGAGAAGGTCGACTGAAAAAAAAAAAAAAAGCACAAAGTAAAAGGAGAGAATTATATTTTATTTAGTGGACAATACTGGGAATTTAAGCCTGGAATGCAGCCTCTCAAATACCTCTGAGGGACTGCTCTGAAGAAGTAAGGGAGGAGCCAGGGTATATAGGAATTTTGTAACAAAAACCAGGTAGTCAGAATATCAAAAGATTACTGTTTATTAAGGAAAACAAGACATGTCAAGTTAATGAATGTAGAAGGTGATTTTTTATGTAAGGAAAGGTGCAAATGTCTGGGCTCACTGAAATCATTCCTTTGATATGTATCTCAGCTGGGACTAGTATACTGTGTTTTCCCATGCTGAGTCTCCAAAGGGTGCACCATTGCGGGAGTGAGTGACTGCAATGGCTGATGGCTTAATGGAGGGCATCCTATTTTTGTTTTGCGTTCTCTCAGGACTCATCGTCCTGGCAGCTATAATATGATGGCTTGATGGCTGCAATATCCTTTCTTTACGGATATGGTAGGCAACATTTTTTCATTCAGAAGGACATGACTGACTCGGGGTCTCCTCTTAAGAGGACAAGCAGCAAGTAACATACAGAGCCATAGCTGTTGACTCATGAAAACTTGTTCAGCTCTAGGTCCATATTGCTTTTCTGCACTCTGCATGGGTTTCAGAACACACACAAATTCCTTTTGGCTATTTCTCCTCTTGTTATAAAACTTTCTCTCCCCAGAATTCCTTGCATCTTAATCCCACTGCTCATGTTTTGGCCAAGTTCTACTCTTTTTATCCAGAGTCTTGTGTGTTACACAAGCAAGCCTGACCTGGGAAGACCAAGACCCATTTCCACAACTAGAGTCCACATCTTTGCCTGCTCCAGATACCTAAATCCCAGGCCAAAGGCCTATTTGTGTCCTGTGCCCCCGGACACCTCAGCAACCCATACAGAGGAAGTGAGTCACTGCAAGGCGGGCAGCTTGGGGCACTGTGGGCGTGGCTATGCCAGGCCTGGGCGGTGGGGGGTGGGTCAGAGTGATCAAGATCTCCTGGTCCAAACTAGGCAGAGAGAGAGAGAGAGAGAGAGGGTTTCTAAATTGGTTGTGCTCAGTTGCTCAGTCATGTCCAAGTCTTTTGGGACCCCATGAACTGCAGCCCGCCAGGCTTCTCTTCCATGGAATTTTCCAGGCAAGAATACTGAAGTGGGTTGCCATTTCCTACTCCAGGAGATCTTCCTGACCCAGGGATTGAACCTGTGTCTCTTGCATTGGCAGGTGGATTCTTTACCACTGAGCCACCAGGGAAGCCCCTTCTAAACAGGCAGCACCATTCAAATGCTGGCTGAGGCCCGGTTTCTCTTTCTCCATCCATCTACTTTGTCTCCTGGGGGAGGGGTATACCCTCTTATCTTTACTTTTCAGGCCTGTCTATTCAGCTTCAGCCCCAAACTTCCCCTCCCACTGCTATCTTAAAGTTAACTGGTCTTCAGTGCTCTGTGGAATCACTTATAAAGTCTGGTGAGGATCTTGGGGGAGTCTAGGAAAATTTCCTGAGAAACGGGTTCAGAAACAAGATGTGTNAGTCCATAGGGTCGCAAAGAGTTGGACATGCATAGGTACGTATAAACAACGTTTGGACAGGAGTTGACTGTGGGTTGTTTTTTATGTTGTCATTACTTTGCCAACTAAGGTTTGTCTAGTCAAGGCTATGGTTTTTCCTGTGGTCATGTATGGATGTGAGAGTTGGACTGTGAAGAAAGCTGAGCATCGAAGAGTTGATGCTTTTGAACTGTGGTGTTGGAGAAGACTCTTGAGAGTCCCTTGGACTGCAAGGAGATCCAACCAGTCCATTCTAAAGGAGATCAGTCCTGAGTGTTCATTGGAAGGACTGATGCTAAAGCTGAAACTCCAGTACTTTGGCCACCTCATGTGAAGAGTTGACTCCTTGGAAAAGACTCTGATGCTGGGAGGGATTGGGGGCAGGAGGAGAAGGGGACAACAGAGGATGAGATGGTTGGATGGCATCACCGACTTGATGGACATGAGTTTAAGTGAACTCCGGGAGTTGGTGATGGACAAGGAGGCCTGGTGTGCTATGATTCATAGGGTCACAAAGAGTTGGACACAACTGAGCGACTGAACAGAACTGAACTGAAAGCAGTTCAGATGATGTGGTATGGAATGTCTAAAATGGCTCCCAGGGATTTCTGTGTCCTGATATTTATGTCTTTGTGTAACCTCTGCCCCTGATATGAGGGCTGGACCTATTGATATGCTTCTAATAGACAGAATATGCAAAATGATGAGGCATCACTTCTGAGACTAGATTATAAAAGACTGACACTCTCTGACTCTCTTTACATGCTTAATCTCGTAAAGCATGAAGAGGCCTATGAAGAGGCCCATGTGGCAAGGAACTAAGGGTACCCACCAGCCAACAAGCAGTAAAGAGCTGAGGCCGTCAGCCCAACAATTTTTAACGAATCAGATCCTGACAACAATCAGTAGGTGAGCAAGCTTAGAAGTAGGCCCTTCCCCAGTTGAAACTTCAGATGAGAATGCAGCCCTGGCCCATACCTTCATTACAGACTTGTCAGTGACTCTGAAGCAAGTGACCTAGCCAAGTCATACCTGGAGTTCTGACCACAGAAACTGTGTTGTGTGTGTTAATTTGGGAGTGATTTATTACACAGCAATAGGTAACCAATATACATAGCTAAGGTCAGTATCAGTGTGGGAGGGGAATATTCAAGGGTATGGTTATTGAAAAGGTAATTATAGGAATTATTCACACACATTTATAAACAGTTTTCTATAGATGGATGTTTTCCAGCCTTTGGGAGTCTGAGATGGAATAATTTCCCCTACTTCAACAACAATGATTAACTCTGTGTTAAGTACTGGGAACAATATGGTGAACAAGAACAGAGGCCATGTTCCTGGCCTCAGGCACCTACCATTTGTAGCAGAGGAGAGGGGATGAGGAAAGACATTAGTTCAATAATTCCTTCTTTTTTTTTAACTTAATTTTTTTTTCTTTTTACTTTTTTAATTGAAGGATAATTGTTTTACAGAATTTTGTTGTTTTCTGTTAAATCTCAACATGAATCAGCCATAAATAATTCCTTCTTTAATTATGTATTTAAAGCTGTTAAGTGATACAAAGGAAGTATGTATATAACTTAGTTTGGATTGCTATGAGAAAACTTGAGATGGTGGCAGATAAGCTGAAGAGGTAGGCAGGAGAGAAAGAGGCAGGAAAGAGATAAATTCCACAGTAGAAGTGGCATTCTTAAAGGGAAGCTGGATAGGTGGTCAGGAGCTATGGAATAAGTTCATATTTATGGTCAAGTTGTATCCTGCTATATGATAATGGTATTGTGGGTTATGGTTTTTAAGCTTTCATTTAGAGATAGATGGCTTTTAAACTTTCATTTAGAGATAGATAGATATTTATTGATGAAATTATATGATGTGTGGTGTGGTGTGGTTTAGTTGCTAAGTCATGTCCGACTCTTGCGACCCCATGGACTGCAGCCTGCCAGGCTCCTCTGTCCATGGGATTCTCTGGGCAAAAATACTGGAGTGGGTTGCCATTTCCTTCTCCAGGGGATCTTCCCGACCCAGGGGTCAAACCTGGGTCTTCTGCATTCCAGGCAGATTTTTTACCAGCTGAGCGATGACGGAAGCCCATGATGTGTGGGATCTGCTTCAGAATAATTCGGTGGCGGGGTGAGGGTCAGGAGTGGGTAGAGCTGCAGATGAAAGATTTTCCAAATGAGTTAATAATTATTGAAGCTGGGTGATAGATACTTGTGGGTTCATTATACTGCTCTACTTTTCTATATTCCATATTAAAACTTAAAAAACTTATATCCTGAAAACACATCCTGAAGGCTATATATAATGTTTGAGAGGTCACAGCACATATACCTTCTCATGCTCCATTCTGGAAAAAAGAGGTTAATAACATCTTTAGGGCAAGGGAGTGGAATGAGTTTTATGTTACAGAAAATGTAAAGACTTCTCAGCTTCAAATCATATGGCTAACATAGAGTATTTGGGTCATTTACCTTGCCTCCTGGCTGTAACACATTACTTCTGCTCATTTTTCACTAGCTCAGATGGCATGGTTTCATATATAACAGAAACTTATAATATGGTTCACTCTTGAGTAAGAGCCAGTGGAAGGAAGGTTCAAATTACATAGCATGGACAGTGTTAGAGTGAATTTATGGGTTAGGAAAGGAAAAGAATAGAGTAGGAGAGTGGGGAATCCTCTTTTGTTCAAAAAATTCTGGGTTGGCTTGCTATGGCAATAATGGATTATTAATTTGTTTTTCTCTTTTATGCATGTTATTCTGAGGTGGGTCATGCTGTGAAATTAATAGCAGGGATGGAGATATGAGTCAGGGATGTACTTCCTTAGGATATTTTTGGTGGGGGAGAGAGATACCTGGGGCTGAAGCTGAAGACATGATGCTTCATGTTTCAATGTTAAATTGTTTCAATGTTAGGTTATTTGGGGAATCATAGTTTGAGATTTTGGTTCATATCTTCCTTGACAGTACCTTTGCCACCAAATTGTTTCTCTTTAGTTCAGTTCAGTTCAGTCGCTCAGTCGTGTCCAACTCTTTGCAGCCCCATGGACTGCAGCATGCCAGGCTTCCCTGTCCATCACCAAATCCTGGAGCTTACTTAAACTGATGTCCATCTAGTTGGTGATGCCATCCAACCATCTCATCCTCTGTTGTCCCTTTCTCCTCCTGCCTTCAATCTTTCCCAATATCAGGGTCTTTTCCAATGAGTCGGTTCTTCACATCAGGTGGCCAAAGTATTGGAGCATCAGCTTCAGCATCAGTCCTCCCAGTGAATATTCAGGACTGATTTCCTTCAGGATTGAGTGGTTTGCTCTCCTTGCAGNCTTGCCTGGAAAATCCCAAGGACAGCGGAGCCTGGTGAGCTCCCAATCCAGGGGACTGTAGAGTCTGACATAACTGAGCACACACGCCCTCATGAGGGAGACCAGCCCCATTCCACCAATACACATATTAGAATTAGGTCCAGGGACCTAATTTAGGGAGAAAACCCTGATTTACAGAGTTTGCCAATTTCTGTGGTATAAATTCTCCCACTATAGCTGATTTTAAGCAGCCAATGGTTTAAACACTGGCTTGAAAAATTCTTGCATGCATAACAATTAGCCCTTGGCAACCAGTCTAATAGACTCTAATACAACACTGGAGGGACTGGAATCCCAGAGACTATGCAGTTTACACAAGCCCAGCAGTGTGTAAACCCTGGCTGGTGTTACTCTAGCGCTCAATCTCTACAGCCCTTTCAAACCATGGGGCAGGTTTTCACTGTTTATTTGAGAAAAGCATATGAGATTGCGAAGTATTTCAAATCTCCTTTGCATTTAGATAAATTATATTTAGAGGGACTATTTAAAGAGCATTCGAGTCTTCTATATTTTACCAATAAAGAGCCAAGAATCTACAATAAATATAGCATTTGTATTAACAACTCTGAGTAACAGTCACCAAGCTCTTCTGCTACAAAGTGTTTTGAAGATAATCTTTCTATGTCTAGTATGTCTGGGAATGTTAATGAAAATTGAATAAATGATTAAAAAAGAATGGAGCACCAATCAAGGATGATTTATCAGCATGTTTCAGCACTAAACCCTGTCCCAATTCAAGTGTTGCCATGTGTCTTAATTTTACCACAAGCCTTTCCAAGAGGTTTCCAGGAAATTTATGTGTGGTTTTTGAGCCCATGAAAAATATTGAGTTAAAACTATGGATTTAAAGTCATTGCACTTGTGTGTATGTATGTGTTTGTACGCGTGCGTGCCCACTTTAGTACCAAATATTCCCATACTATGGAAAATTCAGTAAATTATAACTGATAAGATATAACCCACAGTGCTTCCCTTTCATCACGCATGCAGGCCTGACTACAGTCTTTCTTGACTCATAAGTAAAGGATTTTGCATATGTTGTTTATTATTTCAATCTAAGTCTAAAAGCCACAGCAAAGTAAAATTGATAACAAGTATACACATTAGATAATTGACATCTTTGCACAGGAGAGCTATTAGTGTTCACTAGATAACAGGCATAAAAGCACTTCAGAAAATTCAAGGCACTGCACAAATGTGAGGAATTAGTATTGAGCAAAAAAAAAAAAACAAACTCAAAGATTATTTCTCTGCAACTCAATTTTATACACATTATTTTCAAACAGTAAATTATAACAAAGTAGAAACTTCCCCATTCAACACATGTAATAGAACTAATAACTAAAAGTGGCTCTAGAGTTATATATTTTGTGTATATTTTAAGAAGCATCATTTTTAGTGTTTACTGAAAAAATAGAGTGTGAGAGTTGTGCATTAATTACTGGAGGCAAAGTGAGAACTACAGCCCATGAGCCAGCATTTCAAATAGCTTGAGAAACTGCTCCAAAGAGGTAGGGTCAGTGTGTATGTGATTTTGGTAAAGGGGTTAGTACATACAATTAAGCATATATTTTTGCAGAAATTTACTGCTAGTCATGAGGAGCAGACGTCACCATGAAGGATTTTACTGCTTTTCCAGAGATGAGAAAATGCAAGAATTGGGCTCATAAAACCTTCTCCTGAAAATATCTAACTATCTGAAGGTCTGTTCTGCCAGTTTTTCCCAGAGCACAGAGGGTCTCATTCCCTGATATCCACCCTGAACTTCTTTCAGAGGGTACTGAAGGTCAGTGGTCATAGTAGCTTGTGATTTAATCCTTATAGAGGCAGATGGCAAGTATCAATTTTTAGCTGGCCATTATTTTCCAGGAAACTTGATCATACCGCTATCCATTACTAAAGGTACTAGTTCTCTATAGGAAATAGGATGCAATTTTATATGTGAATGTTTACATCAATTGTTTAGTTTTTAAAACCTTATACCATTAAGAAATTAAGTTTACTTAGGTAGGATAATCATACTGAGGGACATCAACCCTGAATATTCATTGGAAGTACTGATGCTAAAGCCGAAGCTCCAGTATTTTGGTCATCCGATACAAATAGCTGAAAAGTCCTTGATGCCTGAAAAGATTGAGGGCAGAAGGAGAAGAGGGCATCAAAAGATGAGATGGTTGGATGGCATCACCAATGAATGGACATGAACTTGGGCAAACTTCAGGAGATGGTGAGGGACAGGGAGACCTGGCATGCTGCAGTCCATGGGATCGCAAAGAGTCGGACTTGACTGGGCAACTGAACAACAGAAACAAATCATATTGAGATTGTATTTTTTAAAAGAGTTCTTATCTGTTGGAGTCATAATAAAGTATTTACAGATGAAATAATATGGTGTCTAGGATTTGCCTTAAAATATCTGGGAAGGGAGATGTTGATAGAGGACATGGATAAAATGAGATTGGCCATGGGTGGATAAAAGTTGAATCTGTGCTGATAGATACATGGGATCTGTTTACTAGTCAGAGTTTTTAGATGTTTGAAGCTTTCCATAATGAAAGCTTAAGAAAACACACCTCATACCAAAATTTCAAACACTGTAGAACATTCCTAAGGGCTGAATAAAAAGATATGGGAAGGGCTTCCCTGGTGATTCTCTGGTTAAGAATCTGCCTTGCAATGCAAGGAACACCAGTTCAGTCCCTGGCCCAGGAAAATCCGATATGCTGCAGGGCAACTGACCTGTGTGCCACAACTACTGAAGCCTGCGTGGCTGGAAGCTGTGCTCCCCAGCAAGAGAAGCCCCCTCAATGAGAAGCCTGCCTACCAGAGTGAAGAGCAGCTCCCACTCACGGCAACTTGAGAAAGCCCGTGTGCAGCAACGAAGACCTGGCACAGCCAAAAAAAATAAATAAACAAAATAAAACATTTAAAAAAGGATATGGGAAGAATTATTGCCAAAATACCCATTTTTACTGATCTTACTGACCAATTTTTGTCTGATCCAGTCCAATTTACTCTCACGTTGTTGCCAAAGTTATATTTCTAAAAATTAAGTTTATTTGTGGAATTTCCTTGCTCGAAAAACCTCTCTTGAGACCCCACTGCCTTAATGGTATCATTAGTGTTTCTTCTGTAACCCCACAACAGTTCAGTTCAGTCACTCAGTCATATCCGACTCTTTGCGACCCATGAACTGCAGCATGCCAGGCCTCCTTGGCTATCACCAACTCCTGGAGTTCACCCAAACCCATGTCCACTGAGTCAGTGATGCCATCCAACCATCTCATCCTCTATTGTCCCTTTCTCCTCCTTCCCTCAATCTTTCCCAGCATCAGGGTCTTTTCAAATGAGTCTGCTCTTCACATGATGTGGCCAAAGTATTGGAGTTTCAGCTTTAACATCAGTCCTTCCAATGAACACCCAGGACTGATCTCCTTTAGGATGGATTGGTTGGATATCCTTGCAGTCCAAGGGACTCTCAAGAGTCTTCTCCAACACCAGAGTTCAAAAGCATCAATTCTCCGGTGCTTAGCTTTCTTTATAGTCCAACTCTGAGATCCATACATGACCACTGGAAAAACCATAGCCTTGACTAGACGGACCTTTGTTGGCAAAGTAATGTCTCTGCTTTTCAATATGCTGTCTAGGTTAGTCATAACTTTCCTTCCAAGCAGTAAGCATCTTTTAATTTCATGGCT
>SJYV01029701.1:654317-668683 GCA_006410875.1 Neotragus pygmaeus
TCACTTCCCTTCTTTTCACAGCTATTTGTAAGGCCTCCTCAGAGAGCCATTTTGCTTTTTTTCATTTCTTTTTCTTGGGGATGGTCTTGATTCCTGTCTTCTGTACAATATCATGAAACTCTATCCATAGTTCCTCAGGTACTTTGTCTATCAGATCTAGTCCCTTAAATCTATTTCTCACTTCCACTGTATAGTCAAAAGGGATTTGATTTAGGTAATACCTGAATGGTCTAGTGGTTTTCTCCACTTTCTTCAATTTCAGTCTGAATTTGGCAATAAGGAGTTCATGATCCATGCCACAGTCAGCTCACAGTCTTGTTTTTGTGGACTTTATAGAGCTCTACAACACTTTGGTCTTAATTCCCTTTTAGAAACTTCTTATCTGGCATGATCTTTATATCCTCTCACATTTTTATCTCAAGACTCTGAAATCCACAGGAAAAACCTGAAAGAACTTTTGGGCCAATCCAATATATACACATCTAAAAAATATGGCTATTAGGAATATACTAACCCATTCCTATATTCCTGTTTGGGTAATCCCATGGACAGAGGAACCTGGTAGGCTACAGTCCATGGGGTTGCAGAGAGTTGTACGTGACTTAACAAGTGAGTACTAGTATGACCCTCAACAGAGAGTAATAATATCTGGTAATTCTCCCAGTACAAGATTGTATTGCTTTAATGTACAACCATAATAAAAAAATCAACTTGGGTGCTTTCCCACAAGCAAGGATAGAAATAAGTAGATAAACTGGTTTTCATTAAAATTGTTTTTATTAAAGGATACTATCAAGAGAGTAAAAAGACAGTTCACCGCATGGGATAAACTATGCAAATTGTATTTTGGACAAGAGTCCAGTATGCAGAAAATATAAAGAACTTTTACAACTCAACAACGAAAAGGCAAGCAATGCAACTGAAAAAAATCGGCATAGGCCCTGAATAGATTTTTCTCCAAAGAAGATAAATGAACGGACAGCAAAGCAAATATATGAAAAGATGCTCAACATCATTATTTATTAGGGAAATGTAAAGCAAAACTACAAGAAAATATCACTTTCCATTCACTGCATGGCTATAATAAAAACAACAACAACATGACAAGCGTTGATGACGATGTGGAGAAATTAGAACATAATATATTGCCAACAGGAATGTAGAATGGTGCAACCACTGTGCACAGTAGTTTGGCAGTTCCTTAATAAGTTAACACAGAATTACCACATGACCCAGTAATTCCATTTTTAGGTATATAACCAAAAGAATTGTAAAAAGTGTTCAAATAAAAACTGATACACAAATATTCATAGAGACACTTTTCACAATAGCCAAGGGAGGAAACACCCAAATGTCTATCAGCTAATGCTAATGACTGGATTAAAAAAAAAAGTGGTATATTATACAACGGAACATTATTCAGTCATGAAAAAGGAATGAAGCACTGATATATTTTACAAAATGGGTGAACCTTGAACATGTGCTAAGTGAAAGAAGCCAGACACAAAAGGCCACATATTGCATGATTCCATTTCTAGGAAATATCCAAAACAGTCAAATTCACAGAAACAGAAAGCAAATCAGTGGTTGTCAGAAGCCCGGGGAGTGTGCAGGGACTGCTTAATGAGTGTGGGGTTTCCTTCTGGGGTGGTAAAAGCATCTTGGAAATAGTGATGGTTGCACTACGTGGNTATCCAAAACAGTCAAATTCACAGAAACAGAAAGCAAATCAGTGGGTTGTCAGAAGCCCGGGGAGTGTGCAGGGACTGCTTAATGGGTGTGGGGTTTCCTTCTGGGGTGGTAAAAGCATCTTGGAAATAGTGATGGTTGCACTATGTGGTGAACATACTGTTATTGAATTTACACTTTCAAATGGTAAAAATAGTAACATTTGTTATGCATATTAATATTTTACCAGAATAAAAAATGATGTTTTCCCAATTCAACTTGGGGACCTTCCCAACCCAGGAACTGAACGTTTGTCCCTTATGTCACCTGCATTGGCAGGCGAGTTCTTTACCTCTAGCACCACCTGGGTATGTCCCCTGACATCCTTTTCCTCTCTCATGTTTTCATCCTCTTTCCTACTTTTTCCTTCTGCACAGCCTAAAACCATGTATATGTTTCTGCATTCCAATAAAGGACCTTCCTTAACCTCCGCTCAAATCTGTATAGAGCCAAGATCCTTGAAAAGCCACTGGGTGGCTTCTCTCTCCACTTCCCTCCACCTTCCATGCACCTACCCTATCCTGATTTGGTGCTCAGAACACCTCTAGGAGACTGTACTATTTTTATTCCACTCTACTACAATGAAAATGAGTCTTAGAATTGTTAAGTGACTTACTCAAGGTCATACAAGCAGCAAATTTTCAAGAAAAAAATCAAACACAACCTCTAGATTCCAGGCTCTTAACCAGATAAGGATTATAATAAGCTCCATCAGGATATAAGCTCTATGATAACAGGAATTTTGTGCCTTAAATTAAAAGGCAAAAATGAAGTAAATATTATTATTTCCCTTGAATCTAGAAGAGCACCATAATCAGTGTTGAGTGAATAGCTATGGACTCCCAACAGCATATAAATGATAAGCAATGCTTTGAGAGTAGAGGAATTCTAAGGAAGAAAATCCGCATTCAGCGATCTTGATCCATTTAGAGATGTAACAGTTTGCAAACTGTAAAACACAAGTAAAGTCATTTTGATTTGGATGTCTGACACCATTTTTGTCTCAGAGAATTTTGTTGGGTCTGGAAACTTTCCCGTGAATATTCAAAAACTTCTGGTCTGAGACACTTGCATCTATATTATTGACAGAGATTTTAAAAGTTCAGAAGAAAGGACTCTAATTGTGACTTAGGTCTTTAACTAGAGAGGTAATTTGAAATAGGAAGATAAGAGAGGGTAGCTTTTACATGGCGTTTGCCTTAACCTATCAGTATATGAAAGTATATAAACACATTTGAGTATTGTGCTTTCACAAATTTCTTCTTTCATCTTGTTTCAATGTAAATGCCTAGTACTGTAAAATTTCCTTTGACAAGGTAAAACCACAACTAGTAAGATATATTTTTTANGTGGGAAGGGTGTGGGGCAGTGGAGGGGGGAGGGGCGCAGGGAAACAAACTAAACTCAAAGTTAGCAAAAGCAAGGAAATAACAAAGATCAGAGCAAAAACAGATGAAATTGAGATTAGAAAAGGAACAGAAAAGATCAAAGACAGAGTTGGTTTTTTTAAAAAAGTAGATTATATTGACAAGTCTTTAGCTGGACGAAGGGGGAAAAAGAGAAAGGAAAATAAAATCAGAAATGAAAGTGGGAACATGACCACTGATACCACAGAAGCAGAAAGGATCATAAAAAATTGAAAGTGAAAGTTGCTCAGTCGTGTCCTACCCTTTGTGACCCCATGGACTATCCAGTTCATGGAATTCTCCAGGCCAGAATACTTCAGTGGGTAGCCTATTCCTTCTCCAGTGGATCTTCCCGACTCAGGAATCGAACCAGGGTCTCTTGCATTGCAGGTGGCTTCTTTACCAACTGAGCTATCAGGGAAGCCCTCATAAAAGATTACCATGAACAAATTGGGTAACCTAGAAGAAATGGATAAATCTCTAGAAACATGCAATCTACCAGTACTAAATCACGAAGAAATAAAAAACCCAAACAGATGAATTACTATTAAGGAGATTGAAAGTGTGTTAGTTGCTCAATCGTGCCCAACTCTACAGACCCCATGGACTGTAGCCCACCAGGCTCCCCTGTCCATGGAGTTCTTTAGGCAAGAATACTGGAGTGGGTTGCCATTTCGTTTTCCAGGGGATTTTCCCGACCCAGGAATTGAACCTGGGTCTCTGGCATTGCAGGTAGTTTCTTGACATCCGAGGCACCACAGAAGCCTAGAGATTGAAGCAATAATTTAAAAAATGCCCAACACACCCACAACAAAATTCTAGGACCAGATGCTTCATGAGTGAAATATACAAGATATTTAAAGAAGAATTAATATCGATTCTTCTCAAACTCATAAAAATTGAAGTGGAAGGAACACATCCAAACTCATCTTATGGGGCCAGCATTACTCTACTAAAAAAGCCAGACAACGATACTTCAAGGAAAAGAATTACAGGCTAAATCCCTGATGAACATGGAAAAACCCTCAAAAAATATCAGCAAGTTGAATTCAACAGCACATTAAAAGGCTCACAATACCATGATCAAGTGGAACTTATCTCTGGAATGCAAGAATGATTCAACATGTGAAAATTAGTAAATGTGATACATAACATTAATAGACAAAAGGATAAACATCATATGATCATCTTGATAGAAGCAGAAAAAAACATTTGACAAAATTCAACATTCTTTATGATATAAACTCAACAAATTCGGTGTAGAAGAACTGTACCTCAACATAACGATGGTCATCTCTGATAAGTATATAACTAATATCATACCCAATGGTGAAAATCTGAAAAAAATTTTTCTAAGGTCTGGAGAAAGACAGAGATAGCTACTCTCACCTCTACTATTCAACACAATATTGGAAGTCCTAGCCCAAACAATCTGGCAGGAAAAAGAAATAAAAGGCATTCAAATTGGAAGTGAATAAGTTAAATTATTCTGTTTTCAGATGACATTTTTATAAATGAGATCTTTATAAAAACCTTAAAGACACCATCAAAAAACTTTTTTTTTTCCTTCAAAAAAACTTTTAGAACTAATAAATAAAGTTAAAAGGCACAAAATCAACATACAAAAATCAGTTGTATTTCTATACATTAACAACAAGCTATCCAAAAAAGAAACCAATCCCATTTATAACAGCATCAAGAAGATAAAACACTTAAGAACAAACTTAACTAAGGACACAAAAAATCTTTAAACTGAAAGTCACAAAACATTAGTGAGTGAAATTGAAGAAAACACAAACTAATGGAAAGATATCTGTACTGGATTGGGAGAATTATTATTGTTAAAATTAGATACTATACAAAGTGACCCATAAAATCATGCTATCCCAATAAAAACTTTAGAGCATTTTTAACAGAAATATTTTAAAAATCCTAAGTTCATATATAAGACTCCAAATAGCTAAAGAAATATTGAGAAAGAAGGACAAATGTAAGGCATTACACTTCCTGATTTTAAACTACATTATAGATCTATGGTAATCGAAACAGTATAGTACTGGCATAAACAAAAACACACAGGCAAATGGAAAAGATAAATATACCCCAAATAAACCCAAGCATATGCAGTCGAATAATTCTTTAACAAAGGATCCAAGAATGCACAATGAAAAAAGGATAGCCTCTTTAGGAAATAAGAAAACTGGACATCCACATGCAAAAGAATAAAAATGCATCCTTATTTTACGTCATACATGAAAATCAACTCAAAATGGAAAAAAGACTCAAATATATGATCTGAAACTGTAAAACTCCTAGAAGAAAACATAAGGGGAAATCCCCTTGACATTCAGTTCAGTTCAGTCACTCAATCGTGTCTGTCTCTTTGCCACCCCATGGACTGCAGCACACCAGGCCTCCCTGTCCATCACCAACTCTTGGAGTTTACTCAGACTCATGTCCATTGAGTCCGTGATGCCATCCAACCATATCAGTTCCTCTGCCTTTTCTGAATCTACTTTGAACATCTGGAAGATCATGGTTCATGTATTGTTGAAGCTTGGGTTGGAGAATTTTGAGCATTACTTTGCTAGCGTGTGAGATGAGTGCAATAGTGCAGTAGTTTGAGCATTCTTTGGCATTGCCTTTCTTAGGGATTAGAATGAAAAGTGATTTTTTCCAGTCCTGTGGCCACTGCTGAGTTTTCCAAATTTGCTGGCATATTTAGGGCAGCACTTTCACAGCATTACCTTTTAGGATTTGAAATAGAAAGCCTTCCTCAGTAATCAGTTCAAAGAAATAGAGGAAAATTATAGAATGGGAAAGACTAGAGATCTCTTCAAGAAAATTAGAGATATCAAGGGAACATTTCATGCAAACATGGGCTCAATAAAGGACGGAAATTGTATCAACCTAACAGAAGCAGAAGATATTACGAAGAGGGCAAGAATACACAGAAAAACTATACAAAAAAGATCTTCACAACCCTTGACACTAGTCTTGGCAATAATTTTTTGGATATGACAGCNGCAAACATGGGCTCAATAAAGGACGGAAATTGTATCAACCTAACAGAAGCAGAAGATATTAAGAAGAGGGCAAGAATACACAGAAAAACTATACAAAAAAGATCTTCACAACCCTTGACACTAGTCTTGGCAATAATTTTTTGGATATGACAGCAAATGCATAGCAAAAGTAAAATAAATAAATGGGACTGCATCAAACCAAAAATCAAAAATAAATAAGTGGGTATGCATCAAACTAAAGAGCTTCTACATAGCAAAAGAAACAATCATCAGAGTGAAGTGACAACCAATGGAATGGAAGAAAATATTTGGAAAATAAATATCCAGGTATATACGTGTGTGTGTGTGTGTGGGTTGTGTGTATAAGGAACTCATACTACTGGCAGCAAAAAAAATAAAAAAATCCAATTTTAAAATGATCAGAGGAACTGAGTAGACATTTTTCCAAAAAAGATATATGAGCAGACAGTGGGTAAATTACAAGGTACTAAACATCATTTGGGAGAATGCAATGGCACCCCACTCCAGTACTCCTGCCTGGAAAATCCCATGGACGGAGGAGCCTGGAAGGCTGCAGTCCATGGGGTCGCTGAGGGTCAGACACGGCTGAGTGACTTCACTTTCACCTTTCACTTTCATGCATTGGAGAAGGAAATGGCAACTCACTCCAGTGTTCTTGCCTGGAGAATCCCAGGGCCGGGGGAGCCTGGTGAGCTGCCATCTATGGGGTCTCACAGAGTCGGACAAGACTGAAGTGACTTTGCGGCAGCAGCGAACATCATTTTCCATTGCTGCTAAGTCGCTCCAGTTGTGTCCGACTCTGTGCGACCCCATGGGCTGCAGCCCACCAGGCTCCTCCATCCATGGGATTTTCCAGATAAGAGTATTGGAGTGGGGTGCCATTAGGTAAATGCAAAACAACAATGAGATATCACCTCACATCTGTTAGGGCAGTGATTATTTAGAAAACAAGAGATAAGTGTTGGAGAGGGTGTGGAGAGAAGGAAACCCTTGTACACTATAGCGAGAATGCAATCTGGAATAGCTAATTTGGAAAACGGTAAGGAAGTTCCCTTAAAAATTAAAAATAGAACTACCATGTGATCCAGCAATCTCATTTCTGGGTATGTTTCTAAAGGAAATGAAATCACTACCTTGCAGAGATGTGAGTACTCCTAAGTTTGCTGCTGCTGCTGCTGCTAAGTCACTTCAGTCGTGTCCAACTCTGTGTGACCCCATAGACGGCAGCCCACCAGGTTCCCCCATCCCTGGGATTCTCCAGGCAAGAACACTGGAGTGGGTTGCCATTTCCTTCTCCAATGCATGAAAGTGAAAAGTGAAAGTGCAGTTGCTCATTCGTGTCTGACTCCTAGCAACCCCATGGACTGCAGCCTTCCAGGCTCCTCCGTCCATGGGATTTTCCAGGCAAGAGTACTGGAGTGGGGTGCCATCAATTTTACTTCAGCATTATTCACATTAGCTGAGACATGAAAACAACCTAAGTATTGTCAATGAATGAATGAAGAAAATGAATGTGGTGTGTATGTACATGTGTAGATGTATATATGTTATATGCATACATATTCAAATTTAATATAAAATATGACTTAGCCTAAAAAAAAGAGAAAGAAATTCTGCCATTTGCATGTCACAGATGAAACTGGAGGGCATCAAGAGGCCGAGTGAAATAAGCCAGACACAAAATACAAATATTGCATGATCTCACTCATATGTGGAATCTAAAAAAGCCTAATTCCTTGAGTAAGAGAGTGAAAAATTGGTTATCAGAGGTAGGGCAGGGGGAAGTGAGAAAATGGAGAGACATTGGGCAAAGGGTACATACTTTCAGTTAAAAATTTTGGAGACCCAATGTACAACATAGTAACTATGATAAATAATAATGTATTGTATCAATTCAGTTCAGTTCAGTCTCTCAGTCCTGTCCAACTCTTTGCGACCCCATGAACCGCAGCATGCCAGGCCTCCCTGTCCATCACCAACTCTCGGAGTTTACTCAAACTCATGTCCATCGAGTTGGTGATGCCATCCAATCATCTCATCCTCTGTCGTCCCCTTCTCCTCTCACCTTCAATCTTTCCCAGCATCTGAGTCTTTTCAAATGAGTCAGTTCTTCGAATCAGGTGGCCAAAGGATTGGAGTTTCAGCTTCAGCATCAATCCTTCCAATGAATATTCAGGACTGATTTCCTTTAGGATGGATTGGTTCGATCTCCCTGCAGTCCAAGGGACTCTCAAGAGTCTTCTCCAACACCACAGTTCAAAAGCATCAATTCTTCAGTACTTAGTTTTCTCTATAGTCCAACTCTCACATCCATACATGACCACTGGAAAAACCATAGCCTTGACCAGATGGACCTTTGTTGGCAAAGTAATGTCTCTGCTTTTTAATATGCTGTCTAGGTTGGTCATAGCTTTTCTTCCAAAGAGCAAGTGTCTTTTTATTTCATGGCTGTGGTCACCATCTATAGTGATTTTGGAGCCCTCCAAAATAAAGTCTGACACTGTTTCTACTCTTTCCCCATCTATTTGCCAGGAAGTGATGGGACCAGATGCCATGTATTGTATACTCAAAATTTCTAACAGAGTAGGTATTAATTGTCTCACCACACACACACACACACAGGTAACAATGAGAAGTGATAGGTATATTAATTAGGTTGATGGCAGTGATTACTTCACAATATCAAACCATCACATTGTACATTTCAAATATATACAGTTTTATATATTTGTCAATCATATTTCATTGAAGCTGGAAAAAACTTAGATGTATGATAAACCTAAATGAGAACAGTAAAAAAGCAAAGGTACTAGACAATTTTTAAAGTGAATATTTTCACTCAAATAGATACTACAGAAATAAATTTTACAATAAATAATTTACAATAAATAATTGCTTTACTTTTGCTTGACAATAACTCAGTATGATTTGGAATTTATGCATTTGAGAGGATTCAGTTCTTTGATAAAATATAAAATAATAAATATTCTTCCCTAAAAACTCACTGATAGAAAATACAAAAGACAATCATCTACTTCCATCTACTCAAAACTTTTAAAACAGATTATAAAGCTAAATTCACCTGAACTCTTCACCAGTGAGGATTTCATTTCTAAGGCTGCAATAATTTCATTTGTGGCCAAGTCTTAGCTCCAGAAGCAGACGGATTACCAAAGATTTTCTGAGATCAGTATGAAGCACATTCTGCATAAACCAATTATGAAGAAATTGTCAGAACACAGATGACAGCCAATTTCATGCATTTCATAGCCACAGCAATAGAAATTAAACAAGAAAGATGTCACTACATATAATTCATTTGGAAATCAGATAGATATTTTTCCAAATAAAATTCTGTGGATCAGCAAATAAGAGTTTAAGAAAAATATGTCATAGGAAAATGTATATATATACACATAGTATTTAAAATTATACTTTCATGATTATTTTTTGCTTACTTCTATCTTATTGATTGATTTTTAAGAGAAAACCCATAAGTTTAAATAATATACTTAATCCTTTTAACCTCTATATTATTTCATTAATAAGTTGGATAATAAGATACAAGAGTGGAAGAGCAATGCTTACAAATTTCTCACTTTCATACAACTTTTAACCCAAGGATTCTGAATGGTGCAGTATAAGACACACAAAAGGAAATAGTTTAATAAACATAATTAGCAATTATTTCATACATCCTTCAATAAAAAAGCCTGTTACAAACTAAGAAGAATTCATATGAGTTTTCCCTAAGACTGTTATTTATAGTGTGTTTGCAATAATAGTAAGACCCAATCTATTAGAAAACAAGAAAGGACAAATTAAGAAGGTCATTGTTTTGGACTAATGATGCTTAATGCAGTTTTAACAATCTGCTTGAGACAAAAGGTGGCCACTCAGACATAGCCAATTATGCATTTGTGTGGCAGATGAAACCTTTAATGATGAATCTGATTAACAGTCAATAATAAATGTACAGGCTGAGAAAATCACCAAGCTACCACCTGTAAACATCAACTAAGGCTTTGTTCAGATTGAGGTCAGACTGATTCCAGAAAGGCGCATTAAGATAAAAGTTTATCAAATGTGTCAACATGGATTCCCCTAAAAAGGAAAAACACAAAATCCCTACTAGACAAAGGCCACCTTTTTAGCTGCTCACTTATCTGATCAGCTAGGAAAATAACAGACCAGACTTCTTTATAAGTTGTAAGTATCATATTTTTAGAGACATTTTAAATCAATTTGGTTTGATCTCCAAACAATGAAAACAGAAAAATCGTGTCATAGGAGATTTAGCAGTCTCATTGATTAATTTTTTCTACTAACGGTCTTTTCTGAAAAACTTGAAGGGATTGTTTCACTCAGATTTATAATTTCTAAAATACCCTGGATCCAGTGGAGTTTGAGAATTGTTTCTTATCTAAATAAACACTAATTAACAACCTGTGGAAAATTCTTAAAGAGATGGGAATACCAGACCACCTGACCAGTCTCCTGAGAAACTGGTATGCAGGTCAAGAAGCAATACTTAGAACTGGACATGAAACAAAGAAGTGGTTCAAAACTGGGAAAGGAGTACGTCAAGGCTACACATTGTCACCCTGCTTATTTAACTTATATACAGAATGCATCATGCGAAATGCTAGGCTGGATTAAGCACAAGCTGACTCAAGACTGCTGGCAGAAATATCACCAACTTCAGATATGCAGGTGACACCATTCTAATGGCAGAAAGTGAAGAGGAACTAAAGAGCCTCTTGATGAAAATGAAAAAGGAGAGTGAAAAAGCTGGCTTAAAACTCAACATTCAAAAAACTATGATCGTGGCATCCAGTCCAATCACTTCATGGCAAATAGATGGGGAAACAATGGAAACAGTGACAGACTTTATTTTCTTGGGCTCCAGAATCAGTGCAGATGACGACTTCAGCCATGAAATTAAAAGATATTTGCTCCTTGGAAGGAAAGCCATGACAAACCTAGGCAGCATATTAAAAAGCAGAGACATCACTTTGCTGACAAAGGTCTGTATAGTCAAAACTATAATTTTTCCAGAGGTCATGTATGGATGTGAGAGTTGGACCATAATAAAGGCTGAGTGCTGAAGAATTGATGCTTTTGAAGTGTGGTGTTGGAGAAGACTCTAGAGAGTCCCTTGGACTGTAAGGAGATCAAACCGGTCAATCCTAAAGGAAATAAATCTTGAATATTCATTAGAAGGACTGATGCTGAAGCTTAAACTCCAATACTTTGGCCACCTGATGAGGAGAGCTGACTTGTTAGAAAAGATCCTGATGCTGGGAAAGATTGAAGGCAGGAGGAGAAGGGGACAACAGAGGAGAAGATGGTTGGATGGCATCAACGACTCAACGGACATGAGTTTGAGCAAGCTCTAGGAGATGGTGAAGGACAGGAAAGCCTGGTGCACTGCAGTCCATGGGGTCGCACAGAGTCGGACACAACTGAGCAACTGAAAAACAGCAACAGAGGTATACTACAGAGAAGAACGTTTTTTTTTGAAGAGACAGAGCATCAAAATCAGACTCAGATATGGTAGAGATGTTGAAATTATCATACTTGTAACTCAAAACATATATGATAAATATGCTAAAGTTTCTAACTGGAAGACTGGACAGCATTCAACAATGGATGAATAATATGAAAAATGGAAATTCTAAATATAATCTAAAGGAAATGCTAGAAATTAAGAACACAATAATAAAAATAAAGAATGCCTTCATGGAATCATCAATAGATTGGAGACACAGGTCAAGAAAGAATCATTGAGCTCAAAGCAATGTCAATAGAAACTTCCAAAAGTAAAATGCAAAGAGAAAAAAAAAATGAAAGAGAACAGAATATTTAGGAAATATTCAATTAACAACTACAAAGGGTGTAACATATGGGTAATGAGAACAGCACAAGGAGGAGAAAAAGAGGAAAAGGAACAGAAGAAATACTTGAAACAATAATGACTGACAATTTCTTGAAATCAATGATAAACATCAAACCAGATGGTAAAGCGTCTGCCTACAATGTGGGAGACTCGGGTTCAATCCCTGGGTAGGGAAGATCTCCTGGAGAAGGAAATGGCAACCCACTCCAGTATTCTTGCCTGGAAAGTCCCATGGACAGAGAAGCCTGGTGGGCTACAGTCCATGAGGTAGCAAAAAGTCAGACACGACTGAACGACTTCACTTTCACTTTCACAGATCCAGGAAGCTCATCCACTACTAAAGAGGAAATCTCTGGAAAACCTGCCCCAAATCATATTGTATTCAAATTTCAGAAAATCAAAGACAGATGAAAAATCTTTAAAGAAGCTGGAGAAAGAAAACACATTACCTATAGAGAAGCAAAGAGAATAAATACACTGGGCTTCTCTTCAAGAAATATCCACGCAAGAAGAGAGAGGAGTGAAATATTTAGTATTAAAAGAAAAAGGTAACCAACCTAGAATTCTTCAAAAGTGAAGGAAAAATAAATATCTTTCCACACAAACAAAAATTGAGGGAATCTGGACTTCCCTGGTGGCCCAGTGGGTAAGAATTCACCTGCCAGTGCAGGGGGACATGGGTTTGATCCCTGATCCAGGAAGATTCCACGTGCCACGGAGCGACTGCCACAATTACTGTCTGTGCTCCCAAGCCACGACTACTGAGACCACACTACTGAAGCCTGCATGCTCCAGCATCCTCAAGTTACCACTAATGAGCCCATGCCTAGAGCCTGTGCTCCGCAAGAGAAACCACCACAAGGAGAAGCCTGACCACCACAGCTAGAGAAAGCCTGCATTCAGCTACAGGGACCCAGAGCAGCCAAAAATAAATAAATATAGCAGTGTGTATGAGTCAAAAAAAATTTTTTTAATGGAGAGAATTTGTTGCCAATAGACAACTTTCATGCTTTGAAATATTAGAAGAAATTCTTTAGAAAAAAAGGGAGAAAATTTTGCTCAATGTTATCAGTTAAATAGTATTCTCAAAATTCATATTTTCCCATATTTGCTTAGTGGCTGCTCTGGAGATTACAATCACCACCTTAACTTAAAACAATCTATTTTAGATTAACAGTATCTTCATTTTAAGAGTATACGCCATCTTTTCTCTGATATTTCCATTCTCCCCTCCTTTGTACTATCATTTCCACTCAATTTACGTCTTTACTATAACCTCATCAATAGTTTTGTAATTGTTATATTATGTTGTTGTTATTGAAAAGAGGTTAGATAAAAAGGGCTACTGAAGAAATATAGATTTATAGTCATAGACATTTATTTCTGTAGTTACTTTTACCAGTGCTGTTTACTTCTTCATGATGATCTGAGTTACCATTCAGCGTGTTTTCATCTAGCCTGAAGGACTCTGGTTAGCATTCCTTGTTGGGAAAGTTTGCTAGTGATGAATTCTCTGTTTTTGTTCACTTGAGACTGTTAGAATTTCTCCTTCATTTAGAGAATTAAACCTTTTCTTTTGAGATAATTATAGACTGATATGTAAGATATAGTAGTGAGATCCTATGCAGTTTTACTCAGTTTCATCAAGTGTAATATCTTGCAGAACTTGAACATGATATCACAATCAAGATATCGACATTGAAAGAGTCAACATCCAATATTTTGTGACAAGGATCTCTTGTGTTGGCCTGTTACAGCCACACCCACGGGCTCGCATCCGTACTTCTTCCTTAATCCCTCTTTAATTCTCCAGTAGTCCATTCATCATTTGAAAAATTTAGTCATTTCAAGAATTTTTTATAAATGGAATCAAACAGTATGCAATCTTTTGAGACTGACATTTTACTCTACTTAATTTTCTGGAGATTTGTCCAGGTTGTTTTGTGTACTAATAATTCATTCATTTTGTTGCTGGGTAGTATTTCATGGTATGTTTATACTGTTGGTTACTCACCTATTGAAGAACTTTTGCAAAGTTTTCATCTTTTGGCTAATATAAATAAAGCTCCTATAAACATTTGTGTATAGATTTCTGGATGAACACAGTCTGCATTTCTCTGGGATACATACCTAGAGAACAACTGCTGTTATATGGGGTTTGGACTATTAGATTTTTTTTTTTAATAATTCAGTCAGTTCAGTTGCTCAGGAGCATCAGACTCTTTGCAACCCCATGGACTGCAGCATGCCAGGCCTCCCAGTCTAACACTAAAGCCTGGCGTTTAC
>SJYV01029701.1:669218-689106 GCA_006410875.1 Neotragus pygmaeus
GATGTTGGCAATTTGATCTCTGGTTCCTCTGCTTTTTCTAAAACCAGCTTGAACATCTGGAAGTTCATGGTTCACGTACTGTTGAAGCCTGGCTTGGAGAATTTTGAGCATGACTTTACTCAGGTGTGAGATGAGTGCAATAGTGTGGTAGTTTGAGCATTCTTTGGCATTGCCTTTCTTTGGGATTGGAACGATTACTGACCTTTTCCAGCCCTGTGGTCACTGCTGAGTTTTCTAAATTTGCTGACATATTAAGGGCAGCACTTTCACAGCATCATCTTTTAGGATTTGAAATAAGTCAACTGCAATTCCATCACCTCCTCTTGCTTTGTTAGTTTTGCTTCCTGAGGCCCACTTGTCTTCACACTCCAGGATGTCTGGCTCTAGGTGAGTGATCACACCATTGTGATTATCTGGGTCATGAAGATCTTTTTTGTAGAGTTCTGTGTATTCTTGCCGTCTCTTCTTAATATCTTCTGCTTCTACTTCTACTTCTACTTATATGCAGAGTACATCATGAGAAATGCTGATCTGGATGAATCACAAGCTGGAATCAAGATTGCTGGGAGAAATATCAATAAGCTCAGATATGCAGATGACACCACCCTTATGGCAGAAAGTGAAGAGGAACTAAAGAACCCCTTGATGAAAGTGAAACATGAGAGTGAAAAAGTTGGCTTAAAACTCAACTGCTTCTGTTTCTGCTTCCATACCATTTCTGTCCTTTATTGAGACCATCTTTGTATGAAATGTTCCCTTGGTATCTCTAATTTTCTTGAACAGATCTCTAGTTTTTCCCATTCTATTGTCTTCCTCTATTTCTTCGCACGGATCACTGAGGAAGGCTTTCTCTTATCTCTTCTTGCTATTCTTTGGAACTCTGCATTCAAATGGGTATATCTTTCCTTTTCTCCTTTGCCTTTTGCTTCTCTTCTATTCACAGCTATTTGTAAGGTCATCTAAGACAACCATTTTGCTTTTTTGTATTTCTTTTTCTTGGGGATGGTCTTGATCCCTGCCTCCTGTACAATGTCATTAAGCTCCATCCATAGTTCTTCAGGCACTCTGTCTATCAGATCTAATCCCTTGAATCTTTCTTACTTCCACTGTATAACCATAAGGGATTTCATCTAATAATTAAGACAGAACAATTTTATGGTCACAGGAAAATTGAGAGGAAGGTGCAGAAATTTACGTAGATCACCTGACCCCAGGCATGCATAGCCTCCTTCAATGTTAACATTCCCCACCAGAGTGATACATTTTTTGTAAGTGATGAGCTTACATTGACACATCATAATCACACAAAGTCCACAGTTTACATTATGGTTTACTCTTGACGTTGTATTTATGGACAAATGGATAATGATACTGTAATAATTGGGCTTCCCTGTTGGCTCAGCTGGTAAAGAATACATGTGCAATGTGGAAAACCTGTGTTCGATCCTTGGGTTGGGAAGATCCCCTGGAGAAGGAAATGGCTACCCACTCCAGTATTCTGGCCTGGAGAATTCCATGGACTGTATAGCCCATGGGGTTACAAAGAGTCAGACACAACTGACCATCTTTCACTTTCAGTTTTTGCTATATTAATTACATGTATCCATCCCTGGGGCTTCCCAAGTGGCGCTAGTGGTTAAGAACCCACCTCCCAATGAAGGAGACATAAGAGACGTGGGTTCAGTCCTTGGTTTGGGAAGTTCCCCTGGAGGAGGGCATGGCAACCCACTCCAGTATTGCTGCCTGGAGAATCCCATGGACAGAGGAGCCTGGAGAGCTGTGGCCCACAGGGTTGGAAACACAACTGAAGAGACTTAACACAGCATCCATCTATATAGTTTATGCTTATAGTTTACCATTATTCTTTACTATCTGATGTTCAGGTGGTAAAGAATCTGCCTGCAGTGCAGGAGACCCAGGTTTGCTACCTGGGTCAGAAAGATCCCTTGGAAAAGAGAAAGGATACCCACTCCAGTATTCTTGCCTGGAGAATTCCATGAACAGAGGAGTCTGGTGGGCTACATCCCACAGGGTCGCAAAGAGTCAGCCACGACCGAGCAACACTTTCCCTTTTTTCACATTCATCCTTATAGTAACTTTTATACTAAAGGTTTCCCTGGTGGCTCAGTAGTAAAGAATCCATCTGCCAGTGCAAGAAGACCTGAGTTTGATCCCTGGGTCAGGAAGAGCCTCAAGAGAAGGAAATGGCAATCCATTCCAGTAATCTTGCCTAGGAAATATCATGGACAGAGGACCCTGGTGGGCTATAGTTGATGTGGTCACAAATTCAGACACAACGTAGAAACTAAACAAGAACAATTATACTAACTGTCATTGTCATAAAGTTTCTCTGTGGTCTTCCTATTCATCCTTTCCAACCATCCCCAAACCTTGGCAACTACTGATCTTTTTATTGTCTCCATAGTTTTGCCTTTTCCAAAACCTCATATGGTTGGAATCACACAGTAAGTAACCTTTTCAGATTGACTTCTTTCACTTAGTAATATGTACTTAAATTTCCTCAGTGTCTTTTAATGGCTTAATAGTTAATTTCCTTTTAGTGCTGAATAATATTCCATTGACCAGATATACCACAATTTATTTGTACATTCACCTATTGAAGGACATCTTTGTTGCTCCTAAGTTTTGGTAATTATGAGTAAAGCTGCTATAAACATTCTTGTGTGAGTTTTCAGCTTCTTTGAGTAAATACCAAGCAGCGCAATTGCTGGATTGTACAGTAAATATATGTTTAGTTCTGTAACAGACTGTTGAACTATCTTCCAAAGTGGCTGTACAGTTTTACATTCCACCAGCAATGAATGAATTCCTTGCTCTTCATCAGCACTTGGGGTTGTAAGTATTCCTGATTTTGGCCATTTTAATAGGCATGTGGTTATCTCAGTGCTGTTTAAATATGCATTTTCCTGATGATATAGGATGTTGACCATCTTTTCATGTGCTTATTTGCTGCCTTTATATCATCTTTGATGATGGATCTGTTAAGGTCTTTGTCCCATTTTTATACTGGGTTGTTTGTTTTCTTCTTGAGTTTTAAGAGGGCTTCATATGTTTTGAATAATGGTTCTTTATCAGATGTATCTTTTGCCAGTATTTTCTCCCAGGCTGTCGCTTTTCTTCCCATTCTCTTTGACATTGTCTTTCACACAGCAGAAAATTTTCATTTTAGTTAAGTCTAGAATATCAATTATTTCTTTCATGAATTGTGCCTGTGGTATTGTATCTAAAAAGTCATTGTCATGCCTGAGGTCATCTAGGTTTTCTCCTGTGCTATCTCCTAGAAGTTTTATACCTTTGTGTTTTAAGTCTGTGATTGATTTTGAGTTAATTTTTGTGAAAAAAAATTTTTACATGTGGTTGTCCAGTTGTTCCAGAGCCATTTCTTGAATAGACTACCTTTTCTCCATTGTACTGACTTTGCTCCCCTATCTGATATCAGTTGACTATATTTATGGGTGTCTACTTCCAGGCTCTTATTCTGTGACATTGATCTATTTGTCTGTTATTTCATCAATAACACACTGTCCTGATTACCATAACTTTACAGTTAAGTCTTGAAGTTGGGTAGTCTCAGTCCTATAATATTGTTCTTCACTGTTGTGTTGGCTTTTCCAGGTCCTTGGACTCTTCTAATAAACTATATATATATATATATATTAAAGGTTTCATTATGTACAGAGGCATACAGGCTCAGTGCTCCTGGCTTCAGCTTTCCTCATAACTCCCAGGACATTGCTCAGCCCGCCTCCCTCCCTTGGCATGGATGTGTGTCCCCAGCCTTTTTCTGATGAACTTGAGGGCCTGCTCACCCTTGGAGGCCTTGAGTGGTCCGTGGCCTGCTGCTCATAAGCGAAGCTGCACGCCTCTTGAAACTTGTTTTCCATGAAACTGCAGTGCTTCAGGACATGCCCCCCCAGCAGCGGTGCCTCAGCTTGCTTCTTCGTGGTTGCCTTGTGGCCCCTGATGAGGCCCACAGCAGAGCCAGGACTGATCTTAATGGTTGCCTCAGAGGAAGCTCTTCCCACAAACTTTAGCATCAGGTTGGCACTATCCAGAAGATAATTGGCTTGGATTTTGATTGGGACTGAACTGAATCTATATATCAATTTGAGAAAAAATGACCTTGTGTTAAGCCTTCTTAACTACAATCATGGAATATCTATTTCTTCTTTGATTTCCTGCATTAGCTTTATAGTTTTCCTCATATACATCTACACATATTTAGGTTTATACCCTAGGACTTCACTTTGAGGGGTGTTAATGTAAGTAGTGTTGTGCTTTTAACATCAAACTCTACTTGTTCATTGCTTGTAACAGGGAAGGTATTTGACTTTTCTAGATTAACTTTGTATCCCACCATCTTGCTGCTGCTGCGTCGCTTCAGTCGTGTCCGACTCTGTGCTATGAATGGCTTATTAGTTCCTGGAGGATCTTTTGTTGATTGTTTCAGATTTTTTCATAGACTACCATGTGATCTACAGAGACAGTTTTGCATCTCCCTTTCCAATCCATGTATCTTTTATATCTTACTGTCTTATTGCCTTAGTAAGGACTTACAGTACAATGGTTGAAAAGGAGTGTTGGTGTCTGATTTTCGTATTAAGGTAATTCTGGCCTCATGAGTATTCCTTCTGCCTTTTACCTCTGAAAGAGATTGTGAAGGGCTAGTATCATGCCTTCCTTAAATGTTTGGTATAATTCACCAGTGAACCCATTTGGGCTGGTTACATTCTATTTTGGAAGGTTATTATCTATTGATTCAATTTCTTTAATAGACAAAGGCCTGTTAAGATTGCTTATTTCCTTGTGTGAGTTTGGCAGATTATGTCTTCCAAGGAATGGGATCTATTCCATCTAGGCTGTCAAATTTGTGGACAGAGACTGCTTGTAGTATTTCTTCATTATTTTTTAAAGTTTTAGGTTCTGTACTGATGTCTCCTCTTTCATTTGCATACTAGTAATTTTTGTCCTCTTTTTTCTTAGTCTGGCTGGAGACTTACGAATTTTTATTTTCACAGAAGCAGCTTTTGGTTTCGTTGACTTTTTCTACTTATTTTCTATTTATTTTCACTGATTTCTGCCCTGTTATTATTTCTCTTCTGCCCTTTTCTCTACTTTCCTAAGATCAAAACTTAGGTTTAAAATGTTAGATCTTTGTTAAATAAATACATTCAATAGTACATTTTTTTCTAAGCACTGATTTTAATGTATCACACAAAGTTTGATGTTTTTTCATTTAGTTGAAAATATTTTAAAATTTCTCTTGAGATTTCTTCTTTGACTTATGTGTGCTTTAGATGCATGTTGCTTAATCTCCACGTTCCTGAGGGTTTCAGTTATCTTTGTGTTATATCTGGGCCTCCCAGGTGATGCATGTAGTAAAGAACCCATCTGCCAATGCAGGAGATATAAGAGACCCGGGTTCAATCCCTGGTCGGGAAGATCCCCAGAGTAAGAAATGGAAACCCGCTCTGGTGTGCTTGCCTGGGAAATTCCACAGACAGAGGAGCTTGGTGGGCTACAGTTCATGGTGCCAGAAAGAGCTGGATGAGACTAAGCAGTATTACTTCTATTTTAATTCTATCGTGGTCTGAGAGCAGATATTGTATGATTTCTACTCTTTCATTAATAAAGGTAGTCTACTTTGGTGAATATTCATTCTTGGTTTGTCGTTTTTTTATATAATTTTATTTATTTTTTGGCTGTGCTAGGTTTTTGTTGCTGCCTGGGCTTTTCTTTAGTTGTGACAAGCACAGTTGCGGTGCGCAGGCTTCTCAGTGAAGCTTAGCACAGCATGTGGGATCCTCCTGAATCAGGGATCAAACCTGTGTTTCCTGCATTGTTAGGTAGATTCTTTACCACTGAGCCACCAGGGAAGCTGTCATTCTTGGTTTTTAAAGAAAATTCCAAATTGTTTTTGAGAATGGTTGTACTATTTTATACTACCATGTTGCTGCTAAGTTGCTTCAGTCGTGTCCGACCCTGTGCGACCCCAGAGACGGCAGCCCACCAGGCTCCCCCGTCCCTGGGATTCTCCAGGCAAGAACACTGGAGTGGGTTGCCATTTCCTTCTCCAATGCATGAAAGTGAAAAGTNCAAAGGCTTTGGCATAGTCAATAAAGGGGTTGTTTCTCTTCAACCCCTATTAAATGAAGACTTCACTAGAGTCATATATATGCAGATTACAGTTACCATCTTAAGCCAAGGTTAAATAAAAGGGAATACTGCTTATGGCAGTGAAGATTTTCAGAGCTTGAAGATGAATTTGGTTATTTCAAAACCATGATGAATCTTGTCAGTGCAAAGCAGCAAAGGAATAAAGTAATGGAGAAGGTGGACCTGGGCATAAACATGTTCCCACACATTATTTGTACTGAAAGGCTTCGTTGTTGTTCCCTGAACCTTGGCAATTACAGGCATTTTCCTGTGCTCTGAAAAACATTTGGCAAACAACAAGAGGAGGTCCCCTCCTTTTCTGTGTTCAAGGCTGGTAGCCTTGCTGCAGGGAAACACTAATTCCCAGCTGTTCTCCCTGGGAGCAAATGGTTTGTTTTCTCCTCACTGAATCCTGCCAGGGGTGAGTTCTCAGCAGCAGAGCCTGGCATGGAAAATCCATATGGAGCAACTAGTCCCCAAGAGGAAAGAAGGCAAGTCGATTAGGGGGTGTGGGGGACAGCTGCAGCCACCATCAGGGCCAGTCACACCTGCTGGCCGGGGCAGGCATTAATACACAAAGGCACACACAGCGTCCACAGCAAACACGAGTCTTGCTTGTATGCCCACAACTAATGTACCACACACAACCAAATCCATCCATATATACCACGCACGTGCACTCAATATAGCAGTCACATGCACCACACTGCCATATACATACCACAGACACACACCCTGCATAACAACTGTGCCCACCACACCCCACATACACATGGTTACACAGAAACTCATCTACTGACTACTACATACAGAACATAGACCCTACCACACACAAACACCCCACTCACTCTCCACAGTGGTCATATGCATCCATGCCACATACACACATTTCACAGTCCACATTACAGTCACAGGCACACATGCCATGCACACATCACATCCAATCCACATAACAAATATATACACGTAACACATTCCACATACCAGTCCCATGCATCACAGATACATCTCTGTTACATACACAACCCCATGGCACCCAGCTTGATAACTTTCCGCTTAGCAAGGTAGGGCTGCAGCCTCAGGCTGAGAAGGGGCGGGTAGTGGTTAACACAGGCCATGCCCCGCGGGCTGGTGGCCTTGGCCTGGGATGTGTGCCCAGGGGCCGCACTGGGAGCGGGAGACAGCCCCGGGGGAGCGCACGAGTGTCTTGTTTGTACGTGTGCGTGCCCCCAGGGGTCGATGTGCCCCGACACTCTGGGGATGTGTGTGTGTGTGTACGAGGGCAAAGTGGGCCGCGCGTGGGGCAAGGCTGTGCGTGTGTGAAAACCCCGCTCCCACCCGCGCAGGGACTAGCGCACTGGGTGTCCGGGTGGGCAGGTCTTCAACGTGCACAACCCTCCGCGGAGTGTGAACATGTGTTTCGGAGGGAGTGTGTGTGTGTGGGAAGCGTGCGTGGAAGCTGGGGTGCGTGTGNAAACCCCGCTCCCACCCGCGCAGGGACTAGCGCACTGGGTGTCCGGGTGGGCAGGTCTTCAACGTGCACAACCCTCCGCGGAGTGTGAACATGTGTTTCGGAGGGAGTGTGTGTGTGTGGGAAGCGTGCGTGGAAGCTGGGGTGCGTGTGAAAACCGAGCCTCCGAGGCGGCTGTGTTCCTAACGGCCCTCCGTCCGTGGGGGCCAGCCTACGGGGGTGAGTGAGTGTGCGGCGGCGGCGGGGCCGCCGAGCGTGTGTGAGCAGCCGTGTGTGAGAAGGCGGGGCTGGCGGGGGCACTCGCGGCGTCTGCCGAAGCCAGCGCGCGTGTGTGCGCGTGCGTGTGCACGTGGGGGCGCGGCGCGCGCCACGGCGGAGGGAGGGAGGCGGCGGCAGGCCCAGCCCCCGGTCGCAGCGCCCGGGGCGGCTCCTCCGCGAGCCCAGGGACCGCTGCGCTCCCGCCGCCGCCAGCGCTGCTGCAGCCACCTCCGAGCGCTGACCCGACTCCCGGCCCGCGCCGCGCCCGCCTCGGCTTCCTGCCCGCCCAGACGCCGCTCCTACCGAGCTTCGGGGCTCGGCTCCGCGGAGGCAGAGGAAATGAGTGCGGCCGCGGCGCCGGCGCCCGAGCGCGGTTGGAAGAGCGAGAAAGTGGACGAGGCTCAGGCCCTGGCGCGGAGTTGCGCCGCCCGCAGACCCGACTTCCAGCCGTGCGACGGGCTCTCCATCTGTGCCACGCACAGCCACGGCAAGTGCTTCAAGCTGCANGCGGCCGCGGCGCCGGCGCCCGAGCGCGGTTGGAAGAGCGAGAAAGTGGACGAGGCTCAGGCCCTGGCGCGGAGTTGCGCCGCCCGCAGACCCGACTTCCAGCCGTGCGACGGGCTCTCCATCTGTGCCACGCACAGCCACGGCAAGTGCTTCAAGCTGCACTGGTGCTGTCACCTCGGGTGGTGCCACTGTAAGTCGAGCCACGTCTCCTCGCCTTTCTCCGCGGTCCCCAGGGCTCCCGCGGGGCCGTCCAGGGTCGTAGCAGGGACTGTGCGGCCTGGGGGGCGCCTGGCTGGGCCGGGGCTGCCCTGCCGCAGGCCAGGGCCGCCGTGGGGTCCGGGCGGCGGGAACTGCTCTCGCGCCGGACCAGTCGGGTCGGCGCTGCCTTGGCAACGAGATGAAATCTGTGGGGAACCTACCTTTTTAGCCACTTCTACAAAAGGGGTCTCCCCGTCCCAGGAAAACTGGGGTGTATTTTCCCCCTTGTTTTCTTTTTCAACCGAAAGGACCAGGCGCGTGTGGAGAAAGGGTAGACAGCCTTCAGAGTTGACGACAGCCGGAGGGGAAGTCTTTTTTCAGGGCTGGTGGTTAAAAGGTGCACCTCTTTCTTTTTTCACTTTTGTCTCAACGGGCTGCTATTTAGAAGAAAGAGAACCCTTGGATTTGGAATCGTAGCCCATTTCTTGTATCCAGATTGAGAAAGCGCTGAAGAGTGAGGGACTGCTTCCAAGAAGTTAATATTAACAGTTTGGAAGGGTGAACTCCTTGAATTCCCAGTTCCAGCATATAAAGCCAGTGCATTATGGAGACTGTTTTAAAATTGCAAAAATAAAATGAATGAAAGTAAGCTTCAGTGATCTTAAAGTAATTTGTAGAACTAAATGGTCTAGACCTTTTCTCTTACGTCTATCCTGCCTGTGATTTTTAAAATATTTAAGTGGCCATTTAATCAGAATTTCACTCTTGGTTTATGGTATTTGCCCTGCTATATCTGATGAATTGTTTCTTTTTTTTAGAAATGTATTCTAAACTTAGTTTCCACATAACCT
The DNA here is from genome assembly GCA_006410875.1 of Neotragus pygmaeus. Lineage (NCBI taxonomy): Eukaryota > Metazoa > Chordata > Mammalia > Artiodactyla > Bovidae > Neotragus > Neotragus pygmaeus. The sequence continues at coordinate 678,681 of SJYV01029701.1, forward strand.
TATAATAGAGGGTTTGGAATGCTTATTTAGGATGCAGATTCTCAAAGTGATCTTAAAATTATTTTTTCTTCGTTGGTTAGAAAAAATGGCTCCCAACAAGAGATGCAGTACATTAACCTGTCCTTGTTTATATTAATTGAACATAATAAAATATTTTAAATTGATGACTTCAGGGATAGAGAATTTTTACATTTCCTTTATAAATACAAGACACATTGAACAGTATTGAGTTTTTGCATTCTGTGTACTGTTGGGTCTATTTTGTCCTATATCTCATTATTCCTGTTGCTCTCAGCTCCAATTCCTAATTGTATGGTGTTGCTTCCGTGGGGGACAGGGTGAAGAGTTGAAAGTAAAACTGTGGGAAACCTGTGATGCTAGAGTACACAAGTAGGGTGACTCCGGTGAGTCCATTTCCTGTGGAAGTATAGAAAGAGTCAGAGTGTGAATTGTGAGGAACATTAAAGATGGTCGAGTTCAGTATGGTTCAGTTCAGTGGTCTGTCTTATTTCAGCAGTCTCCCGTTTGAGTACACCGTTACTGATAGGAACCTTGCAGTCTTCTCAGGCATTCTCTTCCTTCATTAGACAGCTTTGACTCTTAAAAATGCTCTTCCTTATATGGAGCTAAAATCAGTTACATTGGAATTTCTTCCTACACCTCCTATTTCTACCTTATGAAATCATATATGACAATCTTAACCTTTTTTAGATCCTGTCTGTTTCAACTCTTCAGATATACACATGATATAGACTTTTTTTACCCTATCTCTAGTCACAGCATCTGGCCTGAAATAGGTTTGTAATTCACATTTGTTGAATGACTGAATGAAGGTAGCCGTTTTCCTCTTAAGCGTTGTCTTGTCCTGTTTATAAATCTCCATTCCTTTCTATGGGCTTCCCAGGTGGCTCAGTGGTAAAGAATCCTCCTGACAGTGCAGGAGACGCGGATTCGATTCCAGGGTCTGATCCCTGGGTCAGGAAGATCCCTGCAGAAGGAAATGGCTGCCCACTCCCGTATTCTTGCCTGAGAAATCCCATGGACAGAGGAGCCTGATGGGCTGCAGTCCATGGGGCAGCAAGAGTCGGACATGATTGAGTAACTAAAGCACCACCATTCTTTTCTGCCTTTCCTTTAGTGGTGTTCAGGCCCCTAAGCATCCTGGTTTTTCTATTCTGAACATATGCGAATATGGTTATGATTCTATGAGGACAGTGACCCCTAGAAGGGTACACCATATCCCAGTTGTGGTTTAAAATCTGTCCAAAATTAAGCAGGACTGATATGGCCTGTGTTTGATATACTACTACTGCAGCTAGCATCACATTAGCTTTTCTTTCTTCCACATCATATTGAGCTTGTCGTTGTCAGATTGAACTGAGCTTGCTATGAACTAAGCCATTAAGCCTTTTTTTGTGTGTGTGTGTTTTACATTTGTGGCATAAGTTAGAGCGCTTGCCTATCTCATAGTTACATATGTATTTGGATATGGCTACTCACAGATCACTTAGATCCATCCCTTCCATATATTTTCCTCTTTCCTTATTGATAAAATTGTTAAACAGGAGAAGACCACAGATGAAAGTCCTGAACTGGCTTTCAGGTTCATAACAATTCATTAATGAGCACTCTGTTGTTATGATCATTTTAACAATTACCTCACTACCTAATTGGGTTTCCCAGGGGGTTGAGCTATAATCTGCCTGCCAGTGCAGGAGACCAAGACATTCGAGTTCGACCCCTGGGTGGTCTGGAAGATCATTTGACATAGGAAACGGCAACCCACTCCAGTATTCCTGCCTGGAAAATTCCATGGATAGAGGAGTCTGGTAGGCTACAGTCCCTGCGGGGTCGCAAAGAGTTGGACATGACGGAGTGACTGAGCACACACACACACAGACCTTATTATACCTTTATCCACCTTTTGTTTATCTTATCTGTATTGGTTTAGTGAGAACCTGATCAGATACTTTGTTGAAATTCTCCCAACATACTACTTTTATGTCTTTTTGATATATGATGTCTGTCTGTAAATATACTCTTATAAAAAAAAAAAAGTAAAGGAAATTAGTTGAATATAATGCAGGTTGATTCCACAAATGCTTAACATTTTCTTTTTAAAGTGATTAGTAGTTACTTTTTAAATAATCTGAATTTAGAAAGGACTGACATTGAGTATACTGGACCATTCGCAGTTTTTTTTTTTAAACCAAGCCTGAATTTATTTGCTCTTTTCAGTCTTCGGCAGCCTTCTGGGATTCCATGCTTCCTCTGCTGCTGGTGGTTTGGTGCTCACGTCCAAGAATAGCTTCAGTTCGTTTAGAGCAGCCAGCTGCCCTGTTCAGTCTCCTCACCTGTATGAGGCATCAATTTTTTCTACCCTTTTTAAGCCCCAATATTATTTTTCTTTAAGAGAAGCAGAGTTAACATATTTGAGAAGTTCTGCTTCTTTTGGAATGCATGAACACAACATCAGTCCTAAATAAAATTCTTTTAATTTTGGTGAACATGCATTGAGCACCTTCTCTTTATGAGACATTATTATGGAAACTATGAATACAGACATGAATATAGCTGGATCATGAGTGTAAGGGTGTGATTCATCCTATATTTATTTTTGCATTCCTTTAAAATCACAAACGATATGAATGAAAAATGATCAACTTGTTCACCAAATTGGTAAATATTAAGCCAGGAAGACTACCTTGAGATGCTTGAGAGAGGAAATTCAGAACAAATACAGGAAATTCAGTTTTATATGGTTGATGTTAAGTTTGTGAAATTTATAACGTTATGAAGGAGAAAAGGCTGCAAGTACATACCTGTTCCTGAAAGACACAAACTGTGTCTGTGTTGACAGCTGCAGTGCTTGATGTAAAGGAAATAGTATACTTGGGTAATCGATTTTGAGGACTATGTCTGTGATGAAAACTGGATATGTTCTATGATGTCTCTGTCAGAGATAGATTATTGGGCTGATTGACCTATGGCCATGAATCTGAACCTTTATTTTTTTTAAGGAGTGATATTGGGTTGATTTAACAAATGAAGGATTCCAAGAAGAGTTTTGAGAGAGGAAAAGATGTGGCTTGGCTAGGGAAGAGGGATGGTAAACAATAAATCATATGTAGATATTGTAAAGTAGTGTTTTTGTGACTGGAGTAGATAGAATGTTAGAAGAAATAAGAAATTTGGTTGTTGAGGTGTTAGGGAGGGATGAACTGGACAGTGGGGAAATTCCAGTTGCTAGAGACCTTGGCATTGTAATGGTGAAATGAGTAGTGGGGGAATGAAATCGGCATGGGAGAATATTTTCATATTAGTGTAAAAAAATAGGTTGAAATTCATGCAACAATGTCTATTTAATGGAAATTAGAACAGATTAGATTTGGAGGGGGAGGAAGAGGATAGTTATAAAGGATGGATTCGAGAATTTTGCCTTATGCAGCTTGGATGGATGGTGATGCTGTTCATTCACTAACAACCGAATATTGGAGAAGAACTAGGTTTGGATGATCATGGAATCATGAGTCCACAAAGACCATGAATCTAAGGTTGTATCTATTGAGTTTGTGTTGCCTTGTCATTGCATGGTGATGTCAGTAGGCATTTGGATATAGAGGATGTAGAACTTGGAGAAGTCTGCACTGGAGATAATATGGAAGTCATTAACTTCTTTATAGATTGCAGTTGTAGCCATGATGAAGCATGAGATTGCCAACAGAGAGGTTATAGTATGAGAAATGAAGAAACCCTTTAGGCTTTCCCTTTAGAACACTTAACATTTAGAGGCTGGTTACAGGAGGATGAGCTGGCGATTGAGTCTAAGAAGAGATGGCCAAAGAAGAAAAAGTCTGGAAAGCGTGGTATTACAGAGGCCAAGGGAAAGGAGTGCTTTAAGAAAGAATATGAAGGTGAAATCCATTTCAGCAGGTTCTTAGATACTGGTGAAACTAGAAATAGTGATTTTTTTTTTAAAATTACTGAAGAAGAGGATGGAAGGTTTAGTTTTGCAACAGTAACTTAGGGAGTATACTTAATTATAGCATTGCTATTTGCGATCATGAATTCTTCAAGGTAGAAAGGGAATAAAATACCAGGATAAGAGAATTAGGACACAAAGATAGTAGTTAATATTTATTGAGTGGTTACTTTGTGCCAGAGTAAGCTGATTATGCTAAGCATTCAATAACCAATTATGTTATTATGTCCATTCTATAGTGGAGGAGAAATGCTTAAAGAAGTCAAGTAACTTTCCCGTGGGCATGTAGCTGGTAAGAGTAGAACCTGGATTTGAAGTCTTGTCTGTCTGATTCTTGGACCTGGAGTCTTAATCACTACAGGTACTCTAGAGCAATTTAAAGTTAATGAGCAAAATCAACAGTTTTCTGGCTTTGTTAAAACCGGTGATGGGGAAAGTTTTTAAGAAATAGGTGGCAAATTGTATCAATTGCCATAGTGAAGTACAGAAGAATGGGAACTGTAAAGAGATCCCTGAATATGATGGGGAGTGAAATCCAAGTTAAGAACCATCGAAGAGGAAGTGATGAGAGGGTGTTGGGGTGAGGGGGGAATGGATAGGTAGAGGTGGGGTCATGTATGTGATGCAATGTCTGTACCACCAGCAGAACTCAGCTTTATTGGCTTAATAAAATCACACAATAGGTGAGCTCAGTTTTCTGCAGAAGACATCTTAAAAGATGTTTCTTTCAGGTTGAAAGCAGGAAGAGTGGGACTTGATGTAGTCTAATAGATGATATTAACATATCTAAAGAAAGACTATTAAAGCAGAAGGTGGATGGGCAGCATCGAATTACAGAAAAATGGGAGTAGGAGAGGCTGAATTTGGAAGTGTTTTTTTCCCAGGACTCTTCAGAGACGGTGGCACTGCCTAGAGGCTTAAATGTCTGGACCTGTGACTGGACTATCTCAGCAAGTGTTTGGTTATAATTTGGCCTCCTATTTTTATATGTCCTATAGGGAAAGAAAGCTGATTAGAGGATTTAACTATCAGGACCTTGGGGCAAGAATAGTTCTGTCCACTATCTAGTGTATTAGCATTATGGTTTTTGCATTACTCTATTTGTTCTATTTTCCTGCTTCTACTCAACCCTCCAAATCAAGTTCTGACTTCCCCAGGGTAATGCCAGCTGGTTTTCCCAAAGGACAGCTCAGGCATATCAGTAACAGAAGCTACAGAAAATATATTTGAGATGTCTGACAGTGAAAACTGGCAAGAAAGGGAGTGGTAGTTTGGTTAGATGGAGGAGTCAGCTGAAGCTTTTTTCTTCTAATGAGGCCTCTTTCCATGTCTGGTAGTTAAAGGAAGAGGATTCAGGTGTTAGCCAGTGCAGAGGTGAAGTCAGTTACTGAGTTTCCTCAAATCTTTTATCCAGAGATAGAGAAAGCTCATAGGTGTTTTCCATCTAAGTGATGTTTCGATAATAGATAGCAGCACACTCGTTGTTTATATGCAGGCACAATTGTAACTTTATGCATGTGTTAGCTCATTTACACTTCACAACAGGCTTGTGAAGTAGGTATTGTTATTATCCTCATTCTTTAGGTGGAAACTTGCTGGAGGTCCCACGAAGTAGCCCTGGCCACGTGTGGTCAGTGTATTAGAATCTCACAGAGCAGCTGGTAACCATGCTCTGGGTTTCTTGGTTCTGCTCAAGGTACAGTGAGGAGGATTTCAGGTATTTCAGATTCTCTTTGGAACAAGGAGGATTTAAATAAATAAGTAAAAATAAGAATGGTTTCTTATTTTAAGAGAAGGGCAATTATATGCAATATGAACTTTTTGGAGTGGTTGCAAACTTTACAACTATGCTTTTAGAAAGCATTTAGTGGAGTTTGTGATCTACATGTGCACACTGCTATATTTTAAATGGATAACCAACAGGGACCTATTGTATAGCACAGGGAACTCTGCTGAATGTTATGTGGCAGCCTGAATGGGAAGGGGGTTTGGGGGAGACTGGATACGTGTATATACATATGGCTGAGTCCTTTTCTGTTCACCTGAAACCATCACAGCATTGTTAATTGGGTATACTCCAATACAAAATGAAAGGTTAAATAAAAGATATATAATGATGTATTTGTATAATATGAAGGTTCAGTCATGTCTTATTTTCAGATGATCCCTAACTAGTGCAAGCCCCTTTTGGTGAGCTTTGCATGTGTACTGTTAATTATTACTGGTTTCCAAGCCTGATGAACTTTAAAAGGTTTGAACCAAATAGCTTTTGAGGACCTTTTTATGATTATTCCCTGCATTATAACAGTTTAAGTTTATCCTCTCATGTTTTGGAACCTCATTAATTCACAAGAAAGAATATCTTTGGAGAAATTAAGTGTTATTAATTCCAAATAAACACAGGGACATATGTTTAACTTAAACTAATAGTTATCTAGAAGAAGATATGCTTTCTTGAAAAATAAAGTGTTTTATATATAAAATGTGAGGGCAGAGTGTGGTTGTAGAAAGAGTGAGGGCTGTGGAGATAGGCACACTTGAGTTTAGTCCTGGTTCTTCCATTCATTGGCAGGATAGGTTACTCAACCTTTCTCAGCTTCAGTGTTCTCTTCTGAAAAATAGGAATAAAAATCCTACTTCACAGGGTTGTTGTGCAGATTAAATGACATAAGCAGAGTACTTAGTGCAGGTGTTCAGCATCAGCCCCTCCTCAAAACAAGCGATGGAAATATTAGATAGTATAGTTGTCCTAGGGACAGGCTCTGCAGTTGGTCTTTGTGTTTGAATCCTGGCTCTGCCCACTGACGGGTTACATGGTTTGGGGGAAGTTACTTAACTTCCCTCTTTCAGTTCCATCATTTTTAATATGGGGAAATAACATAGTTATATTATCATAGTGGTGATATGTCAAAAACACAAACTCCAGCTGCTTCTCCTTGCACAAATGTCCCGGTTAATCTGGAATTCACTTTGTAACCATACTCATTTGTTCAGTTACACACTCAACACATATGGTAAAAACGTACATTTTGGATAGTATGACCTTTAGAAATCAAGTTTTTCGGTTGTCCTCTGTGTGGAAAGGTCTATCTCATGATGGCTACTTTGTGATAATTATCTACTTTTTATCTTGGAATTTTATTTTGTTCTCTCCCACTCCCTTGCTCTAGCCTATTTTCCACTGTTGTTAAGCAATGGATAATTCTGGTTAATTAGATACACCAGTTAATACAGAAGTATTATATCAAACATGGGTTAATACGTTTCAAAGGATCAGAATATTATAAAGCTGTTAAAGTGAAGCTGCACATGCTAACTTTAATGATTGCTATCTTGTAACAATACTTAGCTATCATTTGGAATATTGATTTTGTGTAGAAAAATGACAAAGTGCTAGTTATATGCAACGTGAAGGTTTTTGGAGTGGTTGCAAAGTGTATAAAACTGTGCTTTTTAGGAGGAGTCCTGGCTGCTAGAATGGTGGACGAAGTAGATTTAATTGTTTTGCAAGTTACTTTACTAAAATTCACAGAGTTTTTGTTTTCTGTTTCTTTTGTTCTTATTGTTGGTTTGTTCTTCAATATTCTGATATTTAGCAGTGTTCTGTAAGCATACTACCAAAAACGTGCAATATCTGAAGTGGTCAGCAGCTACAATAATCTCTCCAGCTGTATCTGCACAATGCCCTGAAAAAGTCCGTTTAGGACAAATTTTTTAAACAGATGTTTAGTGAAATGAAAACACTAAAAGAGTTTTGTAATAATTTGGTATTTTGTATAATAATTGTGGTATTTTGTTAGACTCATTTGTTAGACTCTGTTAGACTCATTTGTTTTTTCCTTCTGTCTGCACACACACACATGTGCTTTGTTTCTTAAGCCATTTAAAAGTAAGTTGCTGACATGACATTTCACCTAAATATTTCAGCATACCTCTCATTTTCCTATGAAACCACAATACAAATCACGCCTAAGATAGTAACATGAATTCAGCAACACCATCTAACATACAGATTCCTTAATTGTCAAAAAATTAATTTTATAGCTGACTTTTCAATTCAAGAGCCAATTAAGATTCATATATCACACGGATATTTTAACAGCATAGACTGTGGTGATGGTTACACAGGTGTACACTTACCTCTGCACTCATCGCATTTTGTATATTAAATCTGTACAGCTTTTTCTATGTAGTCATACCTCAGTAAAATGGTTTAACAAGTGAAATAAATAAAATTAGTGGAATAAAAACATTCATGCATCACACTTCATTATTGGATCACTTCAGGCTCCCCTTTAAACATTCTAGAATAATCATACTTTTTTTTGGGGGGGGAAGGTGGTATTGAAGTTTTTGAAGAGTCCAGATTAGCTGTCTGTAGTATATCCCATGTTTTACATTTGCCTTTAGATTCAGAGTCTTCCCTGGTGGCTCAGATGGTAAAGCGTCTGCCTGCAATGCAGGAGACCTGGTTCGATCCCTGGGTTGGGAAGATCTCCTGGAGAAGAAAATGGCAACCCACTCCAGGACTCTTGCCTGGAAAATCCCACGGATGGAGGAGCCTGGTAGGCTACAGTCCATGGGGTCACAAAGAGTCGGANCCTGCAATGCAGGAGACCTGGTTCGATCCCTGGGTTGGGAAGATCTCCTGGAGAAGAAAATGGCAACCCACTCCAGGACTCTTGCCTGGAAAATCCCACGGATGGAGGAGCCTGGTAGGCTACAGTCCATGGGGTCACAAAGAGTCGGACACGACTGAGCGACTTCTCTTCACTGTTAGATTCAGGTTAAACATCTTTGCCTAGTTATTAAATTTGTGCTATTGTGTCCCTTGCATATCATTATAGGAGGAGACCTAGGTCTCTCTGTTCTCCTTACCAGTGAGGACTGCCACATCTATGAGTATAGACACATTGTTTCTCCTTTGTTCCTTTTTTTGTAGAGTTATTTTAATCACTTAGTAAGAATAAGTAACTGTGGAGTGATACTTTGACACTGAGCGAATATCCTGTTCCCCAATAAACTTTAACCCATTGATTTTTGTATTGACTAGAGAGTCTGTATGAATCATTTATTACATTGTGTTGATAGTGATATTCTTATTCTGTCATTACTAACATTTGATGGCATTCGAAGAGGTTTCTTTTCTTCGTATCTCTTCTTTTTTAGGTAATATGATAGATAACTTGATTCTTTTTAATATGCTATAATCAAACATCATATTTTTTTTTGATGCTCAAATTGTCCTACATTTGGGCAATGAGAGCTTCTTCAAGAGGGCTTTGTGACTTTTTGATATGTCTCTATCATTTTACTTTACTGCTTTCTGAAACAAGATATTCCAGACTTACCTAGTAATTTCCTCACCCCAGGCCAGAAATAAGTCATTTTTCCAAGAAACCTATGTTCCTTTCAGTGAAGAATGGTATGGAAACCATTACCTGGATTTTTAATGTGCTTATTTCTGCTGGGATGCTACTACACGTTACTTTCAGTGGACAGACTTAGAAAGTGTGTGTCTCATTCATCTTTCCCCATTCCATAGTTGTGCCTGCCTTCTCTGTGGGTAAAAACCCTGGTTTCCATTATGTCATAATATTTACTCATTTCTTCTATTTTCAGCTACCCATAAAATAGTTTGGGAATTAGTATGCTGGTTTCACTACCAACGACAAATTGATGACTTAAAGTTCAAGATAGAATATATCCTGGGAAGGATGTATGTAGTCAGAACACTCTTTTCAAAAGTTTCTGGGGTTAATTTTTTTCTGTGTGGTCATGTTATCAGTGGCTTCATTTATTTCTGATTTGAATCAATTTCAGGTATACTTTTTTCATCTTTCTTAAATTAAACTTTTAATTTTGAGATAATTTGTAGGTTCACATACGGTTGTGAGAAATAATACAGAGATCCCACATATTCTGTATCCAGTTTCCCAGCGGTAGCGTTTCACAGAACTGTAGTATGATACCATAACCAGGAAATTGTCATTGATACATAGAGGTTCAGGAACAGTTTCAGCATTGCAAGGATACCTCATGTTGCCTCTTTATAGCCATACTCACATTCCCTTCTGCACCAGCCCTAATTAACCCCTGCCAATTACTAATCTGGAGAAGGCAATGGCAACCTACTCCAGTTCTCTTGCCTGGAAACTCCCTTGGACGGAGGAGCCTGGTGGGCTGCAGTCCATGGGGTCTCTAAGAGTTGGACATGACTGAGCGACTTCACTTTCACGCATTGGAGAAGGAAATGGCAACCCACTCCAGTGTTCTTGCCTGGAGAATCCCAGGACGGGGGAGCCTGGTGGGCTGCCATCTATGGGGTCGCACAGAGTCAGACATGACTGCAGTGACTTAGTACGTAGTTCAGTTCAGTCGCTCAGTCGTGTTGGACTCTTTGCGATCCCATGAATCGCAGCACGCCAGGCCTCCCTGTCCATC
>SJYV01029701.1:689368-742948 GCA_006410875.1 Neotragus pygmaeus
AAGAGTCTTCTCCAGCACCACAGTTCAAAAGCACCAATTCTTCGGTGCTCAGCCTTCTTCACAGTCTAACTCTCACATCCATACCATGACCACTGGAAAAACCATAGCCTTGACTAGACGGACCTTAGTTGGCTAATTAATGTCTCTGCTTTTGAATATGCTATCTAGGTTGGTCATAACTTTTCTTCCAAGGAGTAAGCGTCTTTTAATTTCATGGCTGCAGTCACTATCTGCAGTGATTTTGGAGCCCCCCAAAATAAAGTCTGACACTGTTTCCACTGTTTCCCCATCTATTTCCCATGAAGTGATGGGACCGGATGCCATGATCTTCGTTTTCTGAATGTTGAGTTTTTTTTTTTTAATTTAAATTTTATTTTTTTACTTTACAATACTGTATTGGTTTTTGCCATACATTGACATGAATCCACCACAAGTATGCATGAGTTCCCAACCCTGTGAATATTGAGCTTTAAGCCAACTTTTTCCGTCTCCTCTTTCACTTTCATCAAGAGGCTTTTTAGTTCCTCTTCACTTTCTGCCATAAGGGTGGTATCATCTGCATATCTGAGGTTATTGATATTTCTCCCAGCAATCTTGATTCCAGCTTGTGTTTCTTCCAGCCCAGCATTTCTCATGATGTACTCTGCATATAAGTTAAATAAGCAGGGTGACAATATACAGCCTTGATGTACTCCTTTTCCTATTGGGAACCAGTCTGTTGTTCCATGTCCAATTCTAATCTGTTCTCTGTTTCTTTCATTTGTCACTTCCAGGATGTTATATAAATAGATCCTATGTTATGTAACCTTTGGGGGTTGGCTTTTTTCATGCTGCGTAATAACTCCGGCGATTCATTCTGTCTGTTGGGTATACCGGTAGCTCGTTCCCTTTGATGGCTAAGTAGTGTTCCGTGCTGTACATGTACCACAGTTTGTTTACCCATTCACCCACTGAAGGACACCTGGGTTGTTTCTAGTTTTTAGTTATTATAAATAAGCCTGCTGTAAACCTTTGTGTATGGTTTACTCTGTGAACAAAAGCCTTCATTTTTCTGGAGTAAATGCCCAGAAGCACAAGTACTTGGTTATGTAGAGGTTGCACATTTAGTTTTTTAAGAAACTGCTAAACTGTTTTCTATGGTTACCGTGCCATTTTACATTCCTGCCAGCAATGTATGAGTGATCCAGTTTCTCCACCACGTTTCCCGTCAGTGTTTGGTGGTGCTGCTATTTTTATTTCAGTGATCTGATAGATGTGTACTGATCATACATTTTGATTTTAATTTGCATTTATCTGACAGTTAACATTGGTGTGTTTATTTAACATTTATATATCCTCTTTGGTGAAGTGTCTTTAAGACTTTTTTAAGAGCAGTTTTAGGTTTACAGCAAAATCAAGAGGCAGGTAGGGAGCTTTCCCATGTATTTTGCCCCCACATGTGCATAACCTTGTCTATTATTATTTATCAGAATTGTACATTTTTTTAAAACCCAGGATGAACCTATACTGACACATCATAATCATCTAAAGTCCACAGTTTACTTTAGGCTTCACTCTAGGTATTGTACATTCCATGAATATGGACAATAATGACATACGTGCATCATTTATAATATCATAACAGAGTGTTTTCACTGCTCTGAAAATGCCCTGTGTGCTGTTTCACCCCGCCCCTTGGAAACCACTGCTTTTTTTCATTGTCTCCATTGTTGTATTTTCTCCAGAATGTCATATAGTTGGAATCATACAGTATATAGTCTTTTCAGACTGGCTTCTTTTACTTATTAATGTGTGTTTCTCCACGTCTTTTCATGGCTTGGTAGCTCTTTTCTTTTTAGTGCTGAATAATATTCCATCACCTGGATGTACCACAGTTTTTTTTTTTTTTAAATTATTATTTTACAAAAGTAAATTGAGGTATAACGGACATTTGTTTCAGGGGTACAGCATCAGTTCAGTTTAGTTGCTCAGTTGTGTCCAACTCTTTGCAACCCCATGAACTGCAGCACGCCAGGCCTCCCTGTCCATCACCAACTCCCGGAGTTCACTCAGACTCACGTCCATCGAGTTGGTGATGCCATCCGGCCATCTCATCCTCTGTCGTCCCCTTCTCCTCCTGCCCCCAATCCCTCCCAGCATCATAGTCTTTTCCAATGAGTCAACTCTTNACCAACTCCCGGAGTTCACTCAGACTCACGTCCATCGAGTTGGTGATGCCATCCGGCCATCTCATCCTCTGTCGTCCCCTTCTCCTCCTGCCCCCAATCCCTCCCAGCATCAGAGTCTTTTCCAATGAGTCAACTCTTCCCATGAGGTGGCCAAAGTACTGGAGTTTCAGCTTTAGCATCATTCCTTCCAAAGAACACCCAGGGCTGATCTCCTTCAGAATGAACTGGTTGGATCCCCTTGCAGTCCAAGGGACTCTCAAGAGTCTTCTCTAACACCACAGTTTAAAAGCATCAATTCTTCGCATAGTGATTCAATATTTGTGTATACAGTGAAATGATCATTGCAGTAAGTCTAGTTAACATCAGTCACCATACATAGTTACAGATTTTTTTCCTATGCTGAGAACTTTTAATTTAAGATGTACTCTAGTAGCAACTTGAAAATACACAGTAGAGTATTATTAACTATTGTCATAGTTACAATAACTGAAGCAACTATTCCCAATTATCAGATGGTGCTAATGGTAAAGAACTCACCTGCCAATGCAGGAGACATAGAAGACATAGAAGGGTTTGATCTCTGGGTTGGGAAGATCCCCTGGAGAAGGGCATGGCAACCCCCGCCAGTATTCTTGCCTGGAGAATTCCGTGGACACAGGAGCCTGGCGGGCTATGGTCTGTAGGGTCGCAGAGTTGGATATGACTGAAACAACTTAGCACTCATACATCCCTAGTGGTAGTTTATTTTATAAGTGAAGTTTGGCCATTTTGATTACCTTCACTCATTTTGCCCCATTCTCTCACCGTCATGCTTCTGGCAACCAGCAGTCTGTTTCCCCTACCTATGAGTTTTCAGGTTTTTTTTTTTTTTAATCCACGTGTAAGTGAGAATATATGGTATTTGTCTTCTTCTGTTTGATTTATATCACTTACTGTAGTGCCCTCAAGGTCCATCTATGTTATCACAAATGGCACACTTTCATTCTTTTTTATGACTGAATAATATTCCACACATATAGCACATTTTCTTTATCAATTCATCTGCTGGTGGACACTTAGATTATTTCAGTGTCTTGGCAATTGTAAATAATGCGGCAGTGAACAGGAGGGTGCGTATGTCTTTCCAAATCAACATTTTCGTTTTCTTCAAACACACACCCAGAGCTGGAGTTGCCAGATCATGTGTAGTTGTGTGTTTAATGTTTTGAGAGACGTTCATACTGTGTTCCATAGCAGCCGCACCGGTTTGCATCCCCACCAACAGCACACAGTGGTTCCCTGTGCTCCACAGCCTCACCAGCGCTTAGTTCTTGTTATTTCTTGGGTGTCTTTTAAAAACAGCTGTTCCAGCAGGTGTGAGGTGATATCTCATTTTTGTTCTGATTTGCATTTCCCTGATGATTAGTGATGCTGAGCTCCTTTTCATGTGTTTGTTGACCATCTGTATGTCTTCTTTGGAAAAAGGTATATTCAGATTGTTTGCCCATTTTTAAACCAGATTATTTTGGCTATTGAATTTAGTGAGTTCATTATGTATTTTAGATATTAACCCATAATCATTTATATGATTTGTAGGTATTTTCTCCCATTGGGAAGGTTACTTTTTCATTTTGTTAATGGTTCCCTTTCCTCTGCATAAGCTTTTTAGTTTGATGTGTTCCCACCTCCTTATTTTTGCTTTTGACATCAAATCTGAAAGAATCATCACCAAGAATGAAGTACAGTCTGAAGCCAGGAAGCATGGTACCACGAGCTTTGTTCTTTCTCAAGATTGTTTCGGCTATCCGGGGTCTTGTACACTACAGTTTCTTTGTTCATCTACTAAAGGACATCTTGGTTGCTTCTAATTTTTTGGCAGTTATGAAGAAAGCTGCCATAAACATCTGTGTGCAGGTTTTCGTGTGAATGTAAGTTTTCAACTCCTTTGTGTAAGTAAACACCAAGAGGTGTGATTGCTGGATTGTATGGTAAAAGTCTGTCTTCCGAAGTGACTGTGTTATTTTCATTTCCACCAGAAATGTATGAGAGTTGCTGTTGCTCCACACCCTGTCCAGCTTTGCTGGTGTCAGTGTTCCAGGTTTGGGCCGTTCCATGTGTGCATTTTTCAGATATTTTCTTCCAGTCTGTGGCTTGTTTTCTAATTCTCTTTGCATTTTCTTTCACAGAGCAGAAGTTTTTAATTTTAAATAAATCAAGGTTATTAGTTATTTATTTCATGGATCATGTCTTTGGTGTTATACTTAAAAAGGCATCACCATACCCAAGGACATCTAGGTTTTTTCCTTTGTTATCTTTTAGGAGTTTTATAGTTTTGCATTTTACATTTAGGCCTGTGCTTCATTTTGGGTTAATGTATGTGAAGAGTAAAAAGTCTGTGTCTATATCTGTTTGCTTTTGCATGTTTATATCCAGTTGTTCCAATACTATTTGCTGAAGAGACTTCTTTTATTCTTCTTTAATTGGTTTTTTTTTTTGGCTGTTGAGTTTTGAGAGTTCTTAATATATTCTGTGTACTGGTCTTTTGTCAGAGCAGTAGTTCACATTTTCCCATAGTTCTGTAGCTTGTCTTTTCATCCTCTTACAGAGTCCTTTGTGTATCAAAATTTAAGAATTTTGATGAAGTCAGGTTTATGAAATTTTCCTTTTATAGATGATGCTTTTGGTGCTTTTTAGAACTCTTTGCTTAACCTGAGATCCTAAAGATTTTTTCCTATATTTTTTCTTAAAGGCATTATGGGTTTTAGTTTTACATTTAAGTCTATGATCCATTTTGAGTTTTTGTATAAGATGTCCATTTTAGATCAAGGTTTTGTGGATTCGTTTTGTTTTTGTTTGCCTATGTCCAAATTGCTGTAGCAGTACTTGTTGAAAAGGCAGCCTTTCCTTTATTGAACTGCTTTTTGCACCTTGATCCAAAAACATATTGTATAGTCTGTTTCTCTATTCTGTTCCACTGATCTATGCGTCTGTTCCTCTGCTGATACCACAGAGTGTTGATTACTATAGCGATAGAACGTGTCTTTAAACCTGGTAGTCTGGTTCTTCCTACTTTGCTTTTTGTTTTTTTTTCAGAATTGTTTTAGCTATTCTAGTTCCTTTACCTTTCCATATGAATTGTAGAATAACATTTTCTGTATCTATTGGGTTGGCTAAGACATTGGTTCAGGTGTTTCCATACAGTGTTACCAAAAACAAACAAACAAACAAACTGAATGAACTTTTTGGCCACCCAATACATAACTCTTGCTAGGATTTTGATAAGAATTGTGATAAACCTGTAAGTTATCTTTGCTGCTGCTGCTGCTGCTAAGTCGCTTCAGTCGTGTCCGACTCTGCATGACCCTATAGATGGCAGCCCACCAGGCTCCGCCGTCCCTGGGATTCTCCAGGCAAGAACACTGGAGTGGGCTGCCATTTCCTTCTCCAGTGCATGAAAGTGAAAAGTGAAAGTGAAGTTGCTCAGTTGTGTCCGATTCTTCGTGACCCCATGGACTGCAGCCTACCAGGCTCCTCTGTCCATGGGATTTTCCAGGCAAGAGTACTGGAGTGGGTTGCCACTGCCTTCTCCGAAGTCACCTTTGGGAGAGTTAAAAATCTTTCCTGTGTTGACTGTTCGTTCCGTGAACATGGTATGTCCCTCCATTTATTTAAATCTTTGATTTATTTCATCAACATTGTATAATTTTTAGCATATAAGTCCTGTATATATTTCGTTTGAATCATACATAAGTATTTACAACCCACCTGCAATATGAGAGACCTGGGTTCGATCCCTGGATTGGGAAGATCTCCTGGAGAAGAGATCGCTAACCACTCCAGTATTCTTGCCTGGCAGAGGAGCCTGGCAGGCTACAGTCCATGGGGTTGCAAAGAGTTGGACACAACTGATGACTTTCAGTCACTCAGGTTAACAATTTTAAAAATTACAAATGTATTGAGTTTTTATTTAATATAAATTTATTTATTTTAATTGGAGTTTAATTACAATATTGTATTGGTTTTGCCATACATCAACATGAATCCGTCATGTATTGAGTTTTTAATCTTGGTGTTTATTGCCAAATTTATTGCTTGTATATGTTTATTGCTAGGATATAGAAAAGTAAGTGATTTTCATTTTTCATTCAGTTTTATTTTGCATTCTGTGGCCTAGTTGAACTCACTTATTAGTTCCAAGAGTTAAAAAAATTTTGGGGGGTGATTTTCTATTTAGAAGTCATTTCATATGCAAGTGATGACAGTTTTATTTATGTTTTTTGCCTCCAGTTCATATGGCTTTTCCCTTTCCCCCTTTTCTGCTTTGTTGCACTGGCTAGAACCTCTGGAACTATGTTGAATAAGAACAGATATCTGTGCCTTGTTCTTTTCTCCTTAGGAGGGAAGCGTTAGATTTTTCATCTTTAAGTACAATGTTAGTGTTAGATTTTTTTGTGGTGTCTTTTTATTGAGAAAATTCCTTTCTATTCCTGTTTTATCAAAGTTGTTATTATGAATAAGTATCAAATTTTGTTAGATATGTCAGCTTTGCACCCCTGGAATAAGCATCACTTGGTTATGGTGTGTAATTCTTTTGATATATTGATGAATTCTGTTTGTTGATAATTTGTGAAGGACCTTTATATCTGTATTTATGAGGAGTGTTAGTTTATAGTTTTCTTTTTTAGACTTTGTGTGGTTTTGATATCAGGGTAATAGTAATACTAGTTTTATACAATGAATTGGGAATTTTTTATTCCTAGCCTATTTTCTGAAAGAACTTATTTAGAATTGATGCTCATTTTTCTTAAACATTTGGTGGAATTCTCTAGTGAAGTCGTCTGGGTCTGGAAATTTTTAAAATTACTATTTCATCATGTCGATGTATGGCAAACCCAATAGAGTATTGTAAAGTTAAATTTAAAAATAAATAAATAAATAAATTAAAAAAAAATAAAATTACTATTTCAGTACTGTATAGCACAAGACACTACTATATTCAGTGTCTTGTAATAAATTATAATTGAAAAGAATCTGAAAAATATTACTCATATACATATATATATATAGNACCCAATAGAGTATTGTAAAGTTAAATTTAAAAATAAATAAATAAATAAATTAAAAAAAAATAAAATTACTATTTCAGTACTGTATAGCACAAGACACTACTATATTCAGTGTCTTGTAATAAATTATAATTGAAAAGAATCTGAAAAATATTACTCATATACATATATATATATAGATCTCTTTGTTGTAACCAGGAACTAACACAACATTATAAATCAACTGTACTTCAATAAAAAGCCTAAAAAAATTAAATTAATAATTTAGTTTCCTTATTAAACAATATTCAAATTATTGCCAATGAGTGAGTTGTAGTTTGTAATTTTTGAGGAATTGATCCATTTCATTCTAAGTTGTCAAATTTGTATGTGTAGAGTTTGTAGTTAGGGAATACTACAAACTCTATATTTTGATCAAATTATATTTTGATGTCTGAATGGTCTCTAGTAATATCCTCTGCTTCATACCTGGTACTGGTAGTTTCTGTCTTTTTAATTTTTGTTTATTAGTCTTGCTGTGTATGTGCTTCGTTGCTCAGTTGTGTCTTTGCAACCCATGGACTGTAGTCCACCAGGCTTCTCTGTCCATGGCATTCTCCAGGCAAGAACTGGAGTGGGTTGCCATGCCCTCCTCCAGGGGATCTTCCCGACCCAGGGATTGAACTCAGGTTTCCTGCACTGTAGGCAGATTCTTTACTGTCTTGAGCCACCAGGGTACCCATCAGTCTTGCTAGAGGTCTGTTAATTTTATTGACTTCTTTGCAGAACTAGCTCTTTGTTTCATTTATTTTCTCTATTATTTTTCTGAGTTCATTGTCATTGATTTCTTCTCTCATCTTTATTATGTCCTTCCTTCTCTTCTGCTTGCTTTGAGTTTATTTTGTGCTGCCCAGTTTTTAAGAATATTAAATGTGGGAACTTAGATGGCTGATTTGAGGCTTTTCCTCTTTTCTGATGTATGCAGTTATTGTTATAAAAATGCATCTCAACATTGCTTTAGGTGTACACCACAGTTTTGATATGTTTTATTTTAGCTTTCATTAAGCTCATATTTTGATTTCTCTTGATATATCTTTCTGATTCATGGATTATTTAGAAGTATTGTTTAGTTTCCAAGTGTTTGGAGGTTTTCTTGATATAATTTTATTACTTGGTTTTTCATTTTAATCACAGAACACATTTTGTGTGATTTTAATTCTTTTAAACTTAAAACTGGGAGAAATATCAATAACCTCAGATATGCATGATACCACTCTAATGACAAATATTCAAAAGCAGAGACATTACTTTGCTGACTTAGGTCTGTTTAGTCAAGGCTATGGTTTTTCCAGTAGTCATGTATGGATGTGAGAGTTGGACTGTGAAGAAGGCTGAGCGCCGAAGAATTGATGCTTTTGAACTGTGGTGTTGGAGAAGACTCTCGAAAGTCCCTTGGACTGCAAGGAGATCACCCCTGGGATTTCTTTGGAAGGACTGATGCTGAAGCTGAAACTCCAGTACTTTGGCCACCTCATGTGGAGAGTTGACTCATTGGTGAAGACTCTGATGCTGGGAGGGATTTGGGGCAGGAGGAGAAGGGGATGACAGAGGATGAGATGGCTGGATGGCATCACGGACTCAATGAATGTGAGTCTGAGTGAACTCCAGGAGTTGGTGATGGACAGGGAGGCCTGGTGTGCTGCGATTCATGGGGTCGCAAAGAGTCAGACACGACTGAGCGACTGAACTGAACTGAACTGAAAGAGGAATTTAAGAGCCTCTTGATGAAGGTGAAAGAGGAGAGTGAGAAGCTGGCTTAAAATTCAACATTAAAAAAATTAAGATCATGACATCCAGTCCCATCACTTCATGGCAAATAGATGGGGATAAAATGGAAACAGTGACAGACTATTTTTGGGGGCTTCAAAATCACTGCAGATGGTGACTGCAGCCATGAAATTAAAAAATGCTTGCTTCTTGGAAGAAAAGCTATGACAAACCTAGACAGCATATTATAAAAGCAGAGACATCATTTTGCTGGAAAAGGTCCTTATAGTCAAAGCTGTGGTTTTTCCACTAGTCATGTACACTTGGGAGATTTGGACCATAAAGAGGGCTGAATGTCAAGGAATTGATGCTTTTCAACTGTGCTGTAGGAGACTCTTGAGAGTCCCTTGGGCAGCAAGGAGATCAAACCAGTCAATCCTAAAGGAAATCAGTCCTGAAAATTCAATGAAAGGACTGATGCTGAAGCTGAAGCGCAAATACTCTGGCCACCTGGTGCGAAGAGCCTACTCATTGGAAGACCCTGATGCTGGGAAAAATTGAGGACAGGAGGAAAAGAAGGCCCCAGAGGATGAGATGGTTGGATGGCATCACTTTGAGCAAACTCTAAGAGATAGTGAAGGACAGGGAAGTCAGGCTTACTGCAGTTCATGGGGTCGCAAAGAGTTGGACATGGCTTAGCAAGTAAACAACAACTGGTCCAATTCATCGATTCATCAGTTCATCGACACTTACAAAGTATGGGTATTCTGTTAGGTGAAGTGTTCTATAAATGTCTATTAGATTCTACTGGTTGCTTGTATTGTTTAGTACATCCTTGTTTGTTTTCTAATATTTTCTGTCATTTGTTGAAAAGGATTGTTGATATCTTATATTTAGTTATGGATTTGGCTTTTACTCCTTTCAAGACTTTCAGTTTTTGCTTCATATATATTTGCAGCTCTATTGTTTGGTGCACACACATTTAGAATTGCTATGTCTTATTCAATGACTCTTTTATCACCCTCTAATATCTCTGTATCTCTGGTAACTTTCTTTGCTTCGAAGTATACTTTATGTAATATTTATAGAGGCATACCTGCTTTCCTTTGATTAATATTTTCTTGACATATCTTTCCCTTCCTTTTATTTCTAGTCTACCTATATTGTTAAATGTGAAGTGAGGTTCTTTATTTTTTAAATTTTGGTTAATTTATTTTTGGCTGCACTGGGTCTTCATTGCTGACTGTGGGCTTTGCTCTAGCTGTGGTATGCAGGGCCTACTCTATATTTGTGGTGCATAGTCTTCATTGTGATGGGTTTTCTTCCTGCAGAGCATAGACCCTAGGGCAAGATTCAGTAGTTGCAGCATGCGGGCTCAGTAGCTGTGACTGAAGGACTTGAGAGTGTGGACTCAGTCATTGTTACATGTGGGCTTATTTGTCCCACAGCGTGTGGAATCTTTCTGGAGCATGGATCTAACCCATGTTCCCTGCTTTGGCAGGTGAGTTCTTAACCACTGGACCACCAGGGAAGTCCTGAAGTGAATTTCTTTTACGCAGCATAAGTTGTTTTTCAAAGCCACTTTGTCTTTAATTAGATCGTTTATATTTAATATAATTATTGATAAATTATTTTTTTTTGTTTTCTGTCTTTTTTCTTTTTGTTTGTTTCTGCTCTTTCTTTTCTCTGTCTTCCTGTGAGTTATTTGGGCATTTTGTAGACTTCCATTATATTTGTAATATTTTTTTTTACTATTCTCTATGTTGAATTTTTAGGTATACATAGACAGCTTATTATGGTCTGTTAGTATCCTTTGACCATTTTGAGTGAAGTATAGAAACCTTCAGTTCAGTTCAGTCACTCAGTCGTGTCTGACTGCTTGCAACCCCCTGGACTGCAGCACGCCAGGCCTACCTGTTCATCACCAACTCCTGGAGTTTACTCAAACTCATGTTGATTGAGTTGGAGATGCCATCCAACTATCTCATCCTCTGTCATCCCCTTCTCTTCCTGCCTTCAGTCCTTCCCAGCATCAGGGTCTTTTTCAATGAGTCAGTTCTTCACATCAGGTGGTCAAAGTATTGGAGCTTCAGCATCAGTCCTTCCAGTGAATATTCAGGACTGATTTCCTTTAGGATGGACTGATTGGCTCTCCTAGCAGTCCAAGGGACTCTCAAGAGTCTTCTCCAACACCACAGTTCAAAAGCATCAATTCTTCGGTGCTCAGCGTTTTTTGGTAGTCCAACTCTCCCATCCATACATGACTACTGGAAAAACCATAGCTTTGACTAGACAGACTTTTGTTGCAAAGTAATGTCTCTGCTTTTGAATATGCTGTCTAGGTTGGTCATAACATTTCTTCCAAGGAGCAAGCATCCTTTAATTTCATGGCTGCAGTTACCATCTGCAGTGATTTTGGAGCCCCCATAAATAAAAAAAAATAAAAATAGAAACCTTACTTCCCTGTATATTCCTCGCCCTCTACCCATTTATAGTATAACCATCTTAAGTATTTCTTCCACATGTTTAGAACCACTTCAGACAGGATTATAATTTCTGTTTTAACTGTCAAATATAACTAAGAAAACTCAGGAGCAAAATAAATATATTTATCTACTTTTTTGTTTTCCTATATTGTTTTCTCTGATTTTCAGAAGTTCCTTCTTTTATTGTTGCCTTTTTGTTTAGAAAGAAGGAAATGGCAACCCACTCCACTCTTAACTGGGAAATTCCACGGACAGAAGAGCCTGGTATGCTACAGTCCATGAAGTCGCAAAGAGTTGGACACGACTGAGTGACTGAACTTTCACTTTAGCCCTTCTTTCACAGCAGGTCTGCTGGTGACATTTCTCTGAGCTTTCCTTCATTTCAGAATGTCTTGATTTTTCCTTTATTCCTGAAGAATGTGTTTACTGGGTATATAATTCTTAACTGAGCAACTAAACTGAACTGAAGATTGATGTTCTGTTCTTTTAGCACTTGAAAAAAAGTCGTTCTACATCCTTCTGATGATTAATGATAAATGGCTTCTGATGATAAATCCAGTGTTGTTTTAATTATTTTTCCCTTTTAGGTAAAGAGTTGTTTTTCTCTGGCTTCCTTTAAGGCTTTTTTTCTGTTCATTTGGTTATCTGAAGTTTGAATATGATGGACTGACTTGATTTCTTTGGATTTGTCTTATTTGAGATTTGCTCAGCCCTTTAATCTTGTAGGCTATGTTTCCAGTCAAATTCAGGAAGTTTTCAGCCATTATTTCTTCCGCTTTTGCAACCTTATCTGTTTGTCCTATCCATTTGGGACATCAATAAAATGAATGTTAGATTTTTAAAAAATTATTATATAATCCTGTAGTGCTTGAAGTTCTGTTCATTCTTTTGGGGAGTATTTTCTTTCTATTAAAATTGGGTAATTTCTATTATTCTGTCTTCCAGTTCATTGAAACTTTCCTCTTCCATTCTCCTGTTGATGCCTATTCACAGGGATTTTTATTTTGGTTATTTTATCAGTTCTCATATTGTTTGGTTGTTTATTCTTCTGTCTCTTTGAGATGATTTCTGAGACTTTCTATATTTTTCTTTGTTTCGAGCATTTTGCTCACTCACTCACTGAAGCATTGAAAAGTCATGCTGTTTTAAATTCCTTGTCAGATAATTCTAATATCTCTGTCATCTTGGTATTGACATTTGCTATAATTTCTCATTGGTTTGATTCTTGTTTTCTTGCTGTGACTACTGATTTTCAGTTGAAACCTGGACATTCTTGTTGTTATAAGATTCTGAATCTTAAACCTATTTTTTACTGACTTTCTTGGTACTACTCTAGCAGAGTAAGGAAAGTGCTGCCTCTTTAATTGACACCGAATGGAGTGGCTGCTTTCTGTTACTGCTGGGTGGCAGCTGGGGCTCTCCATGTGGCCTCTACTGACACGATGGTAGATGACCTCATCCTGTCTTTCCACTCGGTTTCTGATTTTACCTGTTCAGAGTGTTGAGATATCTCATTAGAATCTTTCAAGTATAGAAGTCTAGGTTCTTCCCCCTTTCCTGGCCTTTGCTGTCGTGAATCAGGGTACAGTTCAGTTCAGTTGCTCAGTTGTGTCTGACTCTTTGCCACCCCATAGACTGCAGCACGCCAGGCCTCCCTGTCCATCACCAACTCCCAGAGTTTACCCAAACACATCTCCATTGAGTCGGTGATGCCATCCAACCATCTCATCCTCTGTTGTCCCCTTCTCCTTCCACCGTCAATCCTTCCCAGCATCAGGGTCTTTTATAGTGAGTCAGTTATTCGCAACAGGTGGCCAAAGTATTGGAGTTTCAGCTTCAACATCAGTCCTTCCCAAAGAACACTCAGGACTGATCTCCCTTAGGATGGACTGGTTGGATCTCATTGCAGTCCAAGGGACTCTCAAGAGTCTTCTCCAACACCACAGTTCAAAAGCATCAATTCTTTGGCACTCAGCTTTCTTTATAGTCCAACTCTCACATCCATACATGACTACTGGAAAAACCCTAGCCTTGACTAGATGGAACTTTGTTGACAAAGTAATGTCTCTGCTTTTTAATATGCTGTCTAGGTTGGTTATAACCTTCCTTCCAGGGAGTAAGCATCTTTTAATTTCATGGCTGTGGTCACCATCTTCAATGATTTTGGAGCCCCCCCCCAAAATGCCATGATATTAGTGTTCTGAATGTTGAGCTTTAAGCCAGCTTTCTCACTCTCCTCTTTCACGTTCATCAAGAAGCTCTTTAGTTCTTCTTCACTTTCTGCCATAAGGGTGGTGTCATCTACATATCTGAGGTTATTGATATTTCTCCCAGCAATCTTGATTCCAGCTTGTGCTTCTTCTAGTCCAGTGTTTCTCATGATGTACTCTGCATATAGGTTAAATAAACAGAGTGAAAATATACAGCCTTGATGTACTCCTTTTCCTATTTGGAACCAGTCTGTTGTTTCATGTCCAGTTCTAACTGTTGCCTCCTGACCTGCATACACGTTTCTCAAGAGGCAGGTCAGGTGGTCTAGTATTCCCATCTCTTCAGAATTTTCCAGTTTGTTGTGAATTGGGGTACAGTACACAATATTGTCTCTGATATTTGCCTGGAGTAGAGTGATTACTGTCTAAAAGTTTTACATCATGCTGGGCTATTTCTTTCTTTGTCCATTGATAAGAGAGAACAGGTTTTTGTTGAGAAATCACGCTAAGAAAAAGAAATGCAAAAAGGCAAAATGGTTGTCTGAGGAGGCTTTACAAATAGCTGAGAAAAGAGAAGCTAAAGGCAAAGGAGAAAAGGAAAGATACACCCATTTGAATGCAGAGTTCCAAAGAGTAGCCTGGAGGGATAAGAAAGCCTTCCTCAGTGATCAGTGCAAAGAAATAGAGGAAAACAATATAATGGGAAAGACTAGAGATCTCTTCAAGAAAATTAGAGCTACCAAGGGAACATTTCATGCAAAGATGGGCACAATAAAGGACAGAAATGGTATGGACCTAATAGAAGCAGAATATATTATGAAGAGGTGGCAAGAATACACAGAAAAACTATATAAAATAGATCTTTATGACTCGGATTCCACAATGGTGTGATCACTCACCTAAAACCAGACATCCTGGAGCATGAAGTCAAGTGGGCCTTAGGAAGCACCCCTACAAACAAAGCTAGTGGATGTGATGAAATTCCAGTTAAGCTATTTCAAATCCTAAAAGATGATGCTGTTAAAGTGCTGCACTCAATATGCTAGTAAATTTGGAAAACTCAACAGTGGCTACAGGACTGAAAAAGCTCAATATTCATTCCAATCCCTAAGAAAGGCAATGCCAAAGAATGTTCAAACTACCACACAATTGCACTCATCTCACACACTAGCAAAGTAATGCTCAAAATTGTCCAAGCGAGGCTTCAAAAGTGTGTGAACCAAGAACTTCCAGATGTTCAAGGTGGTTTTTTAGAAAATGCAGAGGAACCAGAGATCAAATTGCCAACATCCGCTGGATCATTGAAAAAGCAAGAGAGTTCCAGAAAAACATCTATTTCTGCTTTATTGACTATGACAAATCCTTTGACTGTGTAGATCACAATAAACTGAAAAATTCTGAAAGAGATGGGAATACCAGACTACCTGACCTGCCTCTTGAGAAACCTATATGCAGGTCAGGAAGCAACAGTTAGAACTGGACATGGAACAACGGACTGGTTCTGAATTGGGAAAGGAGTATATCAAGGCTGTATATTGTCACCCTGCCTATTTAACTTATATGCAGAGTACATCATGAGAAACACTGGACTGGATGAAGCACAAGTTGGAATCAAGATTGCTGGAGAAATATCAATAACTTCAAATATGCAGATGACACCACCCTTACAGCAGAAAGCAAAGAAGAACTAAAGAGCCTCTTGATGAAAGTGAAGAGGAGAGTTAGAAAGTTGGCTTAAAACACAACGTTCAGAAAACTGAGATCATGGCATCTGGTCCCATCACTGCATGGCAAATAGAAGGGAAACAGTGGAAACAGTGAGAGACTTTTATTGTCTTGGACTCCAAAATCACTGAAGATGGTTACTGTAACCATGAAATTAAAACATGCTGCTCCTTGGAAGGAACGTTATGACCAACCTAGACAGCATTTTAAGGAGCAGAAACATTACTTTGCTGACAAATGTCCATCTAGTCAGGGCTATGGTTTTTCCAGTAGTCATGTATGGATGTGAAAGTTGGATCATACAGAAAGCTGAGCGCAGAAGAATTGATGCTTTTTAAACTGTGGTGTTGGAGAAGACTCTTGAGAGTCCCTTGGACTGCAAGGAGATCCAACCAGTTAATATCCAACGAGCATATTAAAAAGCAGAGGCATTACTTTCCCAACAGAGGTCTGTCTAGTCAAAGCTATGGTCTTTCCTTTTGCCTCAGCTGATAGAGAATCCGCCTGGCCCGCCTGCAATGAGGGAGACCTGGGTTCAGTTCCTGGGTTGGGAAGATATCCTGGAGAAGGGAAAGGCTACCCACTCTAGTATTCTGGCCTGGAGAATAACATTTAATTTTTCTAGTAGTCATGTGTGGATGTGAAAGTTGGACCATACAGAAAGCTGAGTGCAGAATTGATGCTTTCAAACTGTGGTGTTGGAGAAGACTCTTGAGAGTGTCTTGGACTGCAAGGAGATCAAACCACTCAATCCTAAAGATAATCAGTTCTGAATATTCATTGAGAGAACTGATGCTGAAGCTGACACCCCAGTACTGTGGCCACTGATGTGAAGAAATGACTCATTGGAAAAGACCCTGATGCCGGGAAAGATTGAAGGTGGGAGGAGAAGGGGAAGACAGAGTTGGAGAGCATCACCAACTCGATGGACGTGAGATTGTGCAAACTTTGGGATTTGGTGATGGACATGGACACCTGGTGTGCTGCAGTCCATGGGGTCGCAAAGAGTTAGCTATGACTGAGCGGCTGAACCTGGAATATAACCCCCCGCAAAAATCCCCAGTAACTCACCACCAAGTTGTTGCTTGATTCCTAAGATACTAGTTGGTTAGCTTTCCTTTCTCCCCAATTCAAAGTCATTTTCTGTCTTATTCAGTATATATAATGTGTAGGGTTTTTAGTTGTAGTTAGTGAGAAAGCATAGGAAAAAGCATCTACTCCACAGCGTCTACTCCATATTCCTGGAAGTATTAGTCTCTGTCTTTTTTATTTGATTTTAACTTTTGACTATATCAAAAGTCAAAGCTACATATAAAAAAATGCTGAGAAAAAGTCTCATTTATAATTCTGTATTTCCCACTCCCTTCTAGTGCACATTTTTAAAATATTCATTTTTATTAATTTTTCTGTTATTCTATCTGTGTTTGTTTTTGTAAAATAACTGCATTCTGTGTATGTTCACACATGTATATTTTGGGTGTTTATGTACTCATACACATTTTTATTTTTACCTTTTTTGTGAACTAAATCTAGTCATACTTTATTGCTTATTGCATTGTGTTTTTGTTTGACAGTATATCCTGAAAATCATTCCCTGCTGATTCATGGAGGTCCTTCTTATATCTTTTTGCTTGCATAGTACTCTTTTGTATTTGTATATGCAGTAGGTTTTTAACCATTTTTTTTTGCTTGACATTTTGTTTCTCATATTTTATTACAAATAATTGTAACAGTGACTAACTGGTGCATGTATTGTTATGTATTTGTAGAGGTATGCCTTTAGAATAAAATCCTAGAGGAGGGGTTGCTAGATCAAGAGTAAATGCATATATAGTTTTGTTAGATAGTGCCAAGTTCTGCTTCCCAGGAGTTTTTGCTCTGGCCAGCAACATACAAGAATGCCAATTTCCTCACAGACTTGTGGTTAGAGTGTGTCATCAAACTTTTGAGCTTTTGCCAATATGATAGGATAGAAACAGCATTTCATTTAAGTTTTAATTTCTCATATTATGAGTGGAGTTTAGCATATTTTTGTTTTTACCCTCATTCTTCAAAGATATGTTCATAAATGTAGGCTTCTAGTATTCTGAAGAAATCATTCTATTTTCTGCTAGATCTTCTTGTTGCTTCAGGGAAGTCATCTGTCAATTTGTCATTCCTTTGAAGGTTATCTATCTCTTTTTCTATTTGCTTTTAAGATAGTGTCTTTGTCTTTGATGTTCTACATTTGACTGTGTGTCCAACATTTGATTGTCCAAATGTGGAATTCTTTCTCTTTATCCTGTTTGTGATTCATTTAGCTTTGTTAGTCTGTGGATTGATGTCTTTATCAGTTCCAGAAAATACTTGACCACTTACTCTTCATATATTATGTTTTCCCTATTCTCACTATTTTCTTTTTCTTTTTTTGAACTCTAATCAGCTGTTTTAAATGTTCCTTTTACCATCCTTATCTTTTAATCTTTATTTTTTATTGTGCGTCTTTTTGTTGCTATATATTGCATTTTCAGTAATTTATTTGGATATGCCTTCTAGTTTATAATCTCTTCAATTGTATTTAATCTGTTATCAAATTAATTCATTGAGTTTTCCACTTATTGTATTGTATTATTTAATAGATACTGCCTTTGTACTTTTTTAAGTAGTCATTTTGAAAAAGACTTGCTCATTTTTAGTAGGTACTTGTTTTTACTCTTATTTTCAGTTCCTTTTATTTTTGTGGACATAACAGGAATACTTGTTTTATATTCTGTTTCTGATCACTTCAGTATTAAAAGCCTTGCAGATCTGATTCTACTGGACTTTACAAAGAGCCTTATTTATTTGTATATTGAGTTTTTGAACTGTGAGCACCTATTTCTTTGAATGTTACCCATGGAAATTCCTCCAGACACGATTTGCTTTTGCTTCTGCCAGGCATCTAGAGGCGCTCACTATTAGTGCAGGACTGGCTTTAAACTAGACACATACCTTGACATATTTGGACCACCCAGGAAGTATAAAGTTTGGCTAAAACCTTCTGAAGGACAGCTTTTCTTTATGACTTGTTAGTTTTCTACCCTCATTCCTCGTGTGTTCAAGATTCAAGATATGTAAAAGTCCTACACTGCTGCTGCTAAGTTGCATCAGTCGTGCCCGACTCTGTGCGACCCCATAGACGGCAGCCCACCAGGCTCCCCCGTCCCTGGGATTCTCCAGGCAAGAACACTGGAGTGGGTTTATTTCTAGTGTACTCTTACACTCCCCGTACTCCTGTCTGTATGGGGAGCTTACTTTTAGGCTATTTATGTGAAGGCTTACATTTTCTGCTCCTGAACCCTCTGCTTCCCAAAGGTCCTAGAAACCAAAGCTCAAGTTTACCTCTTCCTACAAATATCCTCAAAGTAAATATGTTTGTTTTTATACTTACTTCTTTGAATTTCTACCTTTACTTGGGTTTTGGTGTGATAATTTCATAATGTTTTGGTCAGTTTTTAGTGTAGTGGGAATATTAAAATTTTTTCTAGTGTTTCAGATTTTGGCAGGAGAATTAGTCTAGTTGACTAGTATACCATACAATCAGGAAAAGTCTATTTTTAAAATTCCTACTGTGTGGTATTTTTTTTTCAAAGCATTTTAGAATAAAAGATATATTCATGGAACATAGATATATAATTATCTATTTAACCAGACATCAGATTCCAAGCAAACTCTGTTTTAAGAAGACATTATCACTTAGTTTCTTTTTATTGAGTACAACTGACCATTGGACAGTGCAGGGGGTAGGGATACTGAAAATCTACATATAACTGTATATGCAGCTGTCTATATTCATGTTTCAACATATGTGGGTTCAGTCAATCTCAGATTGTGTACCACTGTAGTACCTGTTAATTGAAAAAAAAAAAAAAATCCACGTTTCAGTGGATCCATACAGTTCAAACTAATGTTGTTCAAGGGCCAGCTGTAGTGGGTGTCTCCATTCCCTTCATTGGAGAAATTGTCACCTACTCATATGTTAACTTTTGTGTTACATTACAGCAACTTCTGTAAGATTATTTTGATTTGATTAAGATGATAATCATTTGATTGTTTTACAGTTTTAGACTGTGAAAGTATTTGAGATATTACTTGTCAAGCTGGGTGTTCTTTGGAAGGAATGATGCTAAAGCTGAAACTCCAGTACTTTGGCCACCTGATGCGAAGAGTTGACTTGTTGGAAAGGACTCTGATGCTGGGAGGGATTGGGGGCAGGAGGAGAAGGGGACGACAGAGGATGAGATGGCTGGATGGCATCACCGACTTGATGGACGTGAGTTTGAGTGAACTCCGGGAGTTGGTGATAGACAGGGAGGCCTGGCGTGCTGCGATTCATGGGGTTGCAAAGAGTCGGACACGATTGAGTGACTGAACTGAACTGAAGTAGGATGGCAGTGATACAAAAGACAGATAAAAACAAGTGTTAGCGAGAATGTGGAGAAATTTGAACCCTCATGCATTGCTGGTAGGAGTGTGAAGTGGTGTAATTATCTTGGAGGACAGTTTGTCAGTTACTCAAAAAACATAGTTACCATATGACTTAGCAGTTTTACTCCTACATACATACCCAAGAGAAATGAACCATGTCTACACAAAGACTTGTACACAAATGTTACAGAAGTATTATCCATAATATCCAGAAAGTGGAAACCACCCAAATGTCTCATCAGTTGATTAATGGATGGCTAAACATGGTGTGGTATATCCATACCTGTACTATTATTTGACAATAAAAAAGGAATGAAGTACTGATGAATGCTGCCACATAGATGAACTTTGAAAACATGCTGAGTGAAGTCAGTGAGTCACAACACCCATGTACTGTATGATTCCATTTGTATGTAATGTCCAGAATAGGCACAGGGACAGCAAGTGGATTACTGGTTACCCTGGCTGAAGGATGGAAGAATAGAGAGTGTATTAGGGTTCTCCAAAAAATTAGAACCAGTAGGAGACACACACACAGTTATTACAGTGACTTGTCTATGTGATTATGGAGGCTGAGAAGACCTAGGAAAGCTGATGATATAATTCAGTCTAAAACTTTGATGTTGACACAGTTGTTATTTACATGGAAGTAATCTAATTAAGATTTATATTTTATTTAACTCTTCATTTTGAACTGAGGGAAAAGTTATAAAATAATATAAATTTATATATCAGTCTGAAGTGCCATCTTTACCCAGGTTTCCCTAAATATTAATATTGAGCTTACATTTTTATGGTATGATTATCAAAATCAGGCTTACTGCATATTTTGTAAGGTCTGTAAGTTAAGATGGATTATACATTTTTAAAGAATTATTTTTAAAAAAGGCAAAGAGGGATATGTAACACAGATCCTAAAACATCTGCTGTCTGGTCCCTTACACAGAAGAGTTCACTGACCCCTGATCTGATTTCATAGGCTGTTCAAGCTGCCCCAGTTTTTTCACTGATACTCGTTTCTGGTCCAAGATCAAATTTAGGAAGCCACGTTGCATTTAGTTGCTATGTCTCCTTAGTCTCTTAATTTGGAACAGTTCCTCGGTCTTTCTTTGTTTTTTTGTATTGGTTCTTTTAAAGAGTTTGGTCAATTATTTTTTAGGATGCCTTTCACATTGGGCTTGTCTGATATTTCCTCATGATTAAATTCAGGAAATATACAATTTGGTAAACTAACTTAAAAAAAAAATTGAACATTTTACGTATTCATTTTGAAATCAGAATTTATTGTCCCTCAGTTTTTAATCTGAGAACAATACAAATTGTAGACTATTCCTCTTGTATGACACTGTTAAAGTGATTATTTTTATATAATTTCTGGATGGTGTTATTAGCCTTTTTTTTTTTAAATAATAGTCAGGAGATACTCTCTGCTGTTATTTATAATGGCTTTTTTCTTCAAGAACTACTGACTATATTGGAACTGTTAACAAAAGTGAAGTTTTGTCTTTGCTTTAAGCTAATGTTAAATATTATAGTTAGATTAAGGAGCTAAGGCTTTTATTATAATATTGTATAGTTTAATGTCACCTGACAGTGAATATACCTATAATGTGTTTTTTATTATTTTATAATGTAGCAATATCAAGCCTCATTTAAATAACAAAGGTTATTAGCAGATTTTAGCAGCTTGAGAAGCTGTGTTTTAGAATTGATCTGCATTTCAAATTGTGCATGCGAAATTATAGCTAAAGGTGGAGTACTTATGTTTTACTTTAAAGTTATGATTAGTGTAATTAATTTCTGTATTTAACTTTGGATTTACTTTAAACAGAATTATGGGTTTATGAGCCTCCCTGTATAGCTATCATTTTGATAGCCCTTTATTTTGAAAGGATGTAAAAATGATATTTTATTCACTAATCTCATTTAATCATTGTGACTCTCAAAAATGTAATGATTTAAAGGCCAAGTTTATATACTTAGAAACCTTCTGTTAAAGAAAAATAGGTAATTGAAGGAAAAAAACTTTGTTAAATGATTTAATTCATTTAACATTACTTTTAATTACTTGGTTAAGTAAATGCCATATATTCATAGTGTGATAGAACTTACGTCTAACTTCTCTAGAACTTAGAAAAGGAAGTACCTAGAGACCATCTGTTTCGGGGTTTTCAAATTATGCTCTAAAGTAGGGTTCCAAAGGTGTGTCTGGGAAATTCATAGTAAGGACATCGCCCTTCCACTTCAGAGAGGCATCTCTTTATCTGTTTTACATGAAGTAAAAAAACTGAAGAAATTATTGAAGGAAAGTTACATGGCTCAAAATAGCCTGGAGTCAAAACTCCCCTTCGGGTCCTCCCCACCATTCTATGCAAAACAAAGAACTCTCTCACCCAAAGAAAGAAATGGACCTTTAGGCTGATTACTCCCAGCACCCAGCGTGTCCAGTTTCTGGCTGATCTCCAGAATTCCTTGCCCTAGCTGTTTAAGAGTTTACTACTCGGAACAATCTTGGAGAACAGGCCCCCCAGGACAGTAGCTTTCCACATATATGCCTGTATAGACTTACTCTTTTCTTAGTGGGTTAATGCAGCAGCTCACTAATCTGACTGCTGCCCCTTCTCGCCTCATTAAAGGTGATCTGTTCCTGTAAAGTGCCGGTCTGGTTCTTTTCCCGAACCTCGCCTTCTCTAACTCCCTTACCCTACAATTATCAGCATCATGAAATGAAGAAAGTTACATTTTTTTTTATTCAGTGCCCTTCACAAGGTTAATCAGATATAAGCTCATTCATTTTAAGAAAAAGAGATGTAAAACTCTGAAACTTATTTATTACAGTGTTTGCTAGATAGAAAATGGCCTAATTCATTTTAATTTCTAAGCAGTTTATTTTCATTAAGCTTCTTCAAAGGTTTTATGGTATCTCAACATTTTAGTTTTACTTCAGTTACTGTAAGCCTACCCTTTCATTTGTGAATTTATTCCTTGGCTTGGCATGAGTGTTTCTATACTGGTGGATTAATTATATTCACACACAAAACAGAAAATGGAGGCATCTGGAACAGTCAAGAAGCCAGAGAATCAGACTATTTGTCGTATTGCAAGGGGGGGATGTGCTTGGCAAGATCCCAGCCTACGTTCCTGAAAGAATATGTGAAGATACCTCTATTCTTCAATATGTGAGAGTAACTTATTTACACAAAATTCCAAGCATGCTGCTTGTTTTGTAAACAAAGTGCAATAATAGTATGATCACCACTAACATTTCTTTTAGATCCTTTTTTTTTCCTTTTCCTATTTCCCTTTCTTTTTTTCATGTTTAACTGGTTACCAGGGGTACCATTAACACAGCTGGTTGTATTGGGCTGTTTTGAGAATGGATCTTGTACCAAAAGTTTGCTCGCAGCTTTGGATATTTGCTAGTAGATTGTTGAAGTAACTGACTTCAAATTCTTTTGAACCTAGAAGACAGCCTCATGGAACATTTCTTTTATCCTTCTCAGTATTCTAAGACCTCTAACCATTGCTGCTGCTGTTGCTAAGTCACTTCAGTTGTGTCCGACTCTGTGTGACCCCATAGACGGCAGCCCACCAGGCTCCCCTGTCCCTGGGATTCTCCAGGCAAGAACACTGGAGTGGGTTGCCATTTCCTTCTCCGATACATGAAAGTGAAAAGTGAAAGTGAAGTTGCTCAGTCGTGTCTGACCTTCAGCGATCCCATGGCCTGCAGCTTTCAGGCTCCTCCATCCATGGGATTTTCCAGGCAAGAGTACTGGAGTGGGTTGCCATTGCCTTCTCTGCCTCTAATCATTACTGTTCCTTTAAAAATCTCTTTATTTGTTAGTTGCCTCTCCAGAGATATTTTCACTTAGGTGTTTAATATCTTTTTAGCTGTAAGAGTCCTTCTCGAGAGTGTCTGTTCTGTGGATAGTTTATACACGGGCTACAGCTCTGCTTATCTCTTATCCCTGAACCTTAAAGTTGTATGTGTACAGTCTCTAGAAAACAAAGCAACTGTATATTTGCAGTATATTTCATATGTTTTAATGCAAAGCTAAAGTGTATTTTTTTCTATTTCAGTTTTCTCAAAACATAAACTGTTGTGCTGTTGAAGAGTATACTTCTCCCTACACATTTGTTGTTTAATTACTGCGAGAACTAGTACTTGATTTTTTCTTTATTGTATATATTTGACTTTTAGTCACATTCTAACATGAATGAAAATTACAGAATGTGTCTTGCATGAGGCATGGTGCTTATAATAATTAAAGTTTTCCCACCATAATTACAGAAATTCTTTATTTTTGGCTGTGCTGCGTCTTCATCGCTGCACAGGCTTTTCGGTAGTTGCAGCGCTCCATCTTCTCGCTGCGGTGACTCCTCTTGTTGCA
Source organism: Neotragus pygmaeus (assembly GCA_006410875.1). NCBI lineage: Eukaryota > Metazoa > Chordata > Mammalia > Artiodactyla > Bovidae > Neotragus > Neotragus pygmaeus. The sequence goes on from SJYV01029701.1 coordinate 713,586, forward strand.
GAGCACGGGCTCTGCGGACTGTCAGGAGTTGTGGCTCCTGGGCTCTAGAGCACAGACTCGCATGGTTATGGTGCTTGGGTTTCGTAGCTCCAAGGCATGTGGGATCTTCCTGGATCAGGCTTTGAACCGATGTCTCCTGGATTGGCAGGCGGATTCTTTACCACTCAGCTGTCAGGGAAGCCCTGCCACTATAAATTTTTGCTATTCATTCGACAAGTAGTTTTTGAATACCTAATAGTGCCAGCTACTATTCTAGAAGCTGAGGCTTCAGCAGTGAACAGAGTACAAAAATCCCCATCCTCATGGACTTTCTAGTGGTTATTAACAGTGATGATATGTAAGTTTGTTGCTTTTATGGGATCATTGTCATTAAAAAAGTCTTTGGTATTATCTCAGGTACTAGGGAGATTTGTGTGTGTGTAGTTTCTTTTTTAAACAAATATTTGGATGTTATATTATGATTACAGCAGTATTATAAAAAGTAATGAGAATGGAAAGAGTATGGTCTTTATTGGCAGTCAGATTGACTCAAGTTTGAATTCTAGCTTTTGTGCTTATATTCATTTGCTATGTGGTCTTAGGTAAATAACTTCTCTGAGCTTTAATTTACTTGTTTGTCAACTAGAGGTAATACATATATTGTAGAATTAGAAACAATGTAATACTTCATGGTATTGGTAACTACATCGTTATAGCTATCATTGTATTCTTTGTAGTTCATATTTATAGCCAACAATGACATAAACAATAAGAAGGCAGGGCCTAAGGCCCAAGATTTAAATGTTTTCAGACGTCATTTGAGTTACTCCGTTCATTGGGAGAGGAACTGGATACTTAAGAGTAAAGGAGCATTTTTGGAAATCAGTGAGGCCTTTAANCTTCTCTGAGCTTTAATTTACTTGTTTGTCAACTAGAGGTAATACATATATTGTAGAATTAGAAACAATGTAATACTTCATGGTATTGGTAACTACATCGTTATAGCTATCATTGTATTCTTTGTAGTTCATATTTATAGCCAACAATGACATAAACAATAAGAAGGCAGGGCCTAAGGCCCAAGATTTAAATGTTTTCAGACGTCATTTGAGTTACTCCGTTCATTGGGAGAGGAACTGGATACTTAAGAGTAAAGGAGCATTTTTGGAAATCAGTGAGGCCTTTAAAATGCAAAAAGGTTGATCAGATCAACTTCAACAACTTGGATTTAAAAGGTAGCAGAAGCTTTTTGATTGTCTGTCATCAGTGTGGCCACAGATAGGAATTTCTGTTAGCTGCTGTGACCAAGGGCCTTGGGTGCAAAATTTTTCATCACAGCTTTTGCTCTCAGCTTTTGGCGTGACCTTATCTACTTTTGTATACTACCTTCAGGTGAGACCAGCTTTTCTTCACCTCGAACCATGTGTCTGGCTTCATATCGGTTAATCCAGGTGGTTTGAGCTTGTTTTACTCCTTTTGTCATGGGCCAGAGACCTTGAAAATATAACTCTCAGGAGATGCATCAAAGTTGTGGCTAAACACAGCAGCACGATACACAGTGATATAAGAGTGAAATTCATCATGGATTTTTAAAAAATTTCTTAAGGTTTTTCTTACATATTAAAATCTGTTTATCCTTAGTGACATTTCAAATGTCAGATTTTGACACCACAGGCAGTCTGTCACTTAGAAGCTGGCTGACAGTGTTATTAAATTTGCTTTTTTAGTTAGGTGGAATACACTTTTTCAAGAAATATTGTTCTAACTTACAATTAGGGTCTTAAAGTAGCTACTAATATTTTATCGACAGCATATTAAAAAGAAGAGACATTACTTTGCCTCTAAAGGTCTATGTAGTCAAAGCTATGGTTTTTCCAGTAACCATGTACGGATGTGAGAACTGGACAGTAAAGAAGGCTAAACACTGAAGAACTGATGCCTTCAAACTGGGGTGCTGGAGAAGACTCTTGAGAGTCCCTTGGATAGCAAGGAGATCCAACCAGTCAATTCTAAAGGAAATCAACCCTAAATATTCACTGAAAGGACTGATGCTAAAGCTGAAGCTCCAGTACTGTGGCCACCTGATGCGAAGAGCTGACACTGATGCTGGGAAAGATTGAAGGCAAGAGTAGAAGGGGATGACAGAGGATGAGATGGTTGAATGGCATCACCGAGTCAGTGGACATGAGTTTGAGCAAACTCCGAGAGATGGTGAAGGACAGGGAGTCCTGGTGTGCTGCAGTCCATGGGGTTGCAAAAAGTAGGACGTGACTGAGTGACTGAACAACAACTACAACAAAGATTTTATTCAACACCTAAAATTTTCCCAGATGGTTGATTTTATTGTGGTAATATTGGAAGTACAGTCATATTGAAACTTGGGGTTCCTAGGGCGGGGAGAACAGGTAACTCCATACATGGTAGTGTAAAACTATGTATTTACTTCTGATACAGAATATCTTTATGCAAGACTGAACCAAGACACATGGATGCCCTAAGCATGCTATCATCTTACCATTCTTCTGCACTGATACTGCTTAAATATTTTGTTCAACACTTATTGGTAGTGACGAAAAATAAATGAAAGTGGATCTTTATGTTCAGAAAGAAGGATTTCTTATATATTACTAAGTGGAATATAACACTTGTTACATGCACGATTCAGAATACTAAGAAATAGGTGGGCTCAGCAATTTCCATATAAAAAACTGTCTACCTCAAGCATAGCAGAACCAATTTATACTTCACTATAAAATGTGAAATCCTGGGATTACTAGGGCTCTATTTCCAATTTATCCCTTAGAAACTGGCATCATGGGTCTTGCTGTCCTGTTCCTTATTCAACACTGTCTCCATCCCTGGATGAAAGAAAAAAATTTCTATTTTCCAGTATCTTTGTAGGACAAGAAGATCTTACTAGACCAGCAATAGGTCACATTGGAAACTAAATGAGTCTTGTCCCTGTGCCCCCATGTGGGTGGGGGCTGGCTCTCGATGAGTCTCTTCTGCTATCCATTTTATGGACGGTTTGTCCCAGTGGGTCAAGTGCATGAAACTAGACATTTACAGCGGTCCCTTGGTATCTGCAAGGGGGAGCAGGGGGACTGGTGGTTGGCTCCAGCACCCCGCCCCCACCATGGATACCAAAATCCAAGAAGTCTCAGTTGCTTATATAAAATGGTGCAGTGTTTGCATAGAAACTATGCGCATCTTTCTGTATACTTTAAATCAGAGGTCCCCAACCTTTTTAGCACCAGGAACTGGTTTTGTGGGAGACAGTTTTTCCACGGACAGGAGTGGGATGGGGGATGGGGGTGGTTTCAGGATGATTCAAGTACATTACATTTCTTGAGCACTTCATTTGTATTACTATTACATCAGCTGCATCACATCATCAGACATTATATCCCAGAGGTTGGGGATCCCTTCTTTAAATCATGTCTAGATAACTGGTAGTACATAATGCATCACAAATACAATGTGAATAGTTATGAATACAATATAAATACTGTGTAAATAGCTGCCTACTTAGGGCAAATTTAAGTTTTGCCTTTGGAACTTTTTGAAATTTTGTTTTATCTCTTTCTTTAAAAAATTATTTTAATTGGAGGCTAATTAGTTTACAATATTGTGGTGGTTGTTGCCATACAGCAACAAGAATCAGCCATGGGTCCACATGTGTTCCCCCGTCCTGAGTCCCCCACCATCTCCCTCCCCATTCCATACCCCATCCCTCTGGGTTGTCCCAGAGCACTGGCTTTGAGTGCTCTGCTTCATGCATCGAACTTGCACTGGTCATCTATTTTACGTAGGGTAATATACATGTTTTAGTGCTATTCTCTAAAATCATCCCAACCCCCCTTCTCCCACAGAGTCTAGAAGTCTGTTTTTTACACCCATGTCTCTTTTGCTGTCTCGCATACAGCGTTATCATTACTGTCTTTCTAAATTCCATATACATGTGTTAATATACTATATTGGTGTTTCTCTTTCTGACTTACTTCACTCTGTATAAAAGGCTCTAGTTTCATCCACCTCATTAGAACTGACTCAAATGCATTCTCTTTTTATAGCTGAGTAATATTCCATAGTGTGTATGTACCATAACTTCCTTATCCATTTGTCTGCTGATGGTCGTCTAGGTTGCTTCTGTGTCCTAGCTATTGTAAACAGTGCTGCAGTGAATGCTGGGGCACATGTCTCTTTCAGTTCTGGTTTCCTTGGTATGTATGCCCAGCAGTGGGATTGCTGGGTCATATGGCAGTTCTAGTTCCAGTTTTTTAAGGCATCTCTGCACTGTTCTCTGTAGTGGCTGTACTAGTTTGCATTCCTGCCAACAGTGTAAGAGTGTTCCCTTTTCTCCACATCCTCTCCAGCATTTACTGTTTGTAGACTTCTTGATGGTAGCCATTCTGACTGGCGTGACATGGCACTGCAGTGTGGTTTTGATTTGCATTTTTCTGATAATGTGTGATGTTAAGCACCTTTTCATGTGTTGTTTAGCCATCTGTATGTCTTCTTCAGGGAAATGTCTGTTTAATTCTTTGGCCCACTTTTTGATGGGGTCATTTATTTTTCTGGTGTTGAGCTGCATGAACTGCTTGTATATTTTGGAGGTTAGTTCTTTGTCAGTTGTTTTGTTTGCTATTATTTTCTCCCATTCTGAAGGATGCCTTTTCACCTTGCTTATAATTTCCTTGGTTGTGCAAAAGCTTTTAAGTTTAATTAGGTCCCGTTTGTTTATTTATGTTATGTTTTTATTTCCATTACTCTGGGAGGTGGGGCATAGAGGATCTTGCTGTGATTTATGTCAGAGAGTGTTTTGCCTATGTTCTCCTCTAGGAGTTTTATAGTNGCTGGATGGCATCACCGACTTGATGGACGTGAGTCTGAATGAACTCCAGGAGTTGGTGATGGACAGGGAGGCCTGGCGTGCTCCAGTTCATGGGGTCGCAAAGAGTTGGACATGACTGAGCAACTGAACTGAACTGAGAGAGTTGGAGAATCCCAGGGACAGCGGAGCCTGGTGGGCTGCTGTCTATGGGGTCACACAGAGTTGGACACGATTGAAGCAACTTAGCAGCAGCAGCAGCAGCAGCAGAGAGACGGAAGAAAACTAATGAGTACGTACTGTATGCTGGACAGTGTGTTAAAAGCTTTTACATGCATTATCAAACATGATCCTCTGTAAGTGAGTATCATTACCTCATTTGGGGGTACAGACAGTACTGGGGTTCAGAATATGAAGTCAACAGCTTGACTATTTGGATGTAGACTCCCCAACATGATTTCATGCAGCAAGTAGGCTACTTAACTTCTAGGGAGATCAGTTTTCTCATCTGTAACATGTAATAATACAGCCAGCCTCTCAGAGTTATTGTGAGAACTTAATAAATTAATATGAGCAAAGGGATTACAAAATGTGGCACATAGTAAGTGTTCAGTAAATGTCATTATTTACAGATGTGGAGCCTGAGACTCAGAAGTTAATTAACTTGCTAAAGGTTAAATAGCTAAAGCTTAATTGATGGAGATAGAATTTAACTGTTTGTTTCCCTTTACCTGTACTCAGTGGACATTGATATAAGACAGTGGTATTCAGAGAGTTTGAGAGGTATAAATGATTAACAGTAATTCAGAAGAGGGAGTACTTAATTCTGCATTGTGAATTAGATAAAGGAATCTTTAATTGGATGTATTAAGGATAGATGAGGAAAATTCCATTTGGGAAAGGGATATTCCAGAAGGCAAACTTCAAAAAACAGGGACTATGTCTTAATAATCTTGTAGTCCAGGTACCCAGAACAGTGACTGAAATGCAGTGGACACTCAGTAGATGGCTATTGAAACTCAGCTGAGCAAGCTGAGAATGGAGAGTGAGCATTGAGGGTGAATGGGTCAAGCTTGGAGTCTCCCTTCCTTCCTTCCTTCCTTAATTGTCCTGGAGAGGTTGACTTTTTCTTTTCATCAGTCTCAATAAGGAATGACCTCAATTACCCATATCCTGTGTCAATGTCAAGGGGCTTCCCTCATAGGTCAGTTGGTAAAGAATCCGCCTGCAATGCAGGAGACCTGGGTTCGATCCCTGGGTTGGGAAGATCCCCTGGAGAAGGGAAAGGCTACCACTCCAGGATTCTGGGCTAAAGAATGCCATGGACTGTGTAGTCCATGGGGGTCGCAAAGAGTTGGACNCTGCAATGCAGGAGACCTGGGTTCGATCCCTGGGTTGGGAAGATCCCCTGGAGAAGGGAAAGGCTACCACTCCAGGATTCTGGGCTAAAGAATGCCATGGACTGTGTAGTCCATGGGGGTCGCAAAGAGTTGGACACGACTGAACGACTTTCACTTTCTTTGTGTCAGTGTAAGTGAAAATCAGTTAAGGAAACATTTTCACTGTACTTTGTTATTCTAGTTTAGCAGAAACTGGAAAAGAACATCCGATAAGCAAAAACAGTTGCTTTCCTTTCTTTGAAAATGTATAAACCAAAACATTATTTACTATTCTGGCCCACAAAGTTAGTGAGTCTGCAGGTTTGGAAAGAGAAGGCGGAGACAGAGACTTTGTATCTGAGTCTTAGATGATTTAGTTTGTTACCACCAAAGATGGCAAATGGAGTAAGTAGGTTTGAAGAGAGTAGATTGGGCAGAGGAAGCTATGCGGTGTTTAGATTTTTTATTTCAGATTTAACTCCTAGTGCAACAAATCATATATATGTGTGTGTGTGTGTAGATATATATGTATGTATGTATGTATGTTGTTCAGTTGCTCAGTCATGTCCGACTCTTTGTGACCCCATGGACAGCAGCACGCCAGGCTTTCCTGTCCTTCACCATCTCCTGGAGCTTGCTCAAACTCGTGTCCATTGAGTCGGTGGTGCCATCCAATCGTCTTGTCTCCGTTGTTCCCTTCTCTTCCTGCCTTCAGTCTTTCCTAGCATCAGGGTCTTTTCCAGTGCATCAGCTCTTTGCATCAGATGGCCACAGTATTGGAGCTTAAGCTTCAGCATCAGTCCTTCCAGTGAATATTCAGGGTTGATTTCCTTCAGGATTGATTGGTTTGATGTCCTTGCAGTCCAAGAGATTCTCAAGAGTCTTCTCCAACACCACAGTTTGAAAACATAAATTCTTTGGCTCAGCCTTCTTTATGTTCCAACTCACATACATACGTGACTACTGGAAAAACCATGACTTTGACTATATGGACTGTATGCCTTTATAGGCAAAGTAATGTCTCTGGTTTTTAATATTCTGTCTAGGTTTGTCTTAGCTTTCTTCCAAGGAGCAAGAGTCTTTTAATTTCATAGCTGCAGTCACCATCCACAGTGATTTTGGAGCCCAAGGAAATAAAAAGTCTGTCATTGTTGCCATTGTTTCCCCATCTATTTGCCGTGAAGTGATGGGACTGGGTGCCATGATCTTAGTTTTTTGAATGTTGAGTTTTAAGCTAATTTTTTCACTCTCCTCTTTCACATTCATCAAGAGACTGTTTTGTTCTCTTTGCTTTCTGTCATAAGGATGCTGTCATCTGCATATCTGAGGTTATTGATATTCCTCCTGGCAATCTTGATTCCAGCTTGTGCTTCATCCAGCCCAGCATTTCACATGATGTACTCTGCATATAAGTTAAATAAGCAGGGTGGCAGTATACATTCTCGACATTCTCCTTTCCCAGTTTGGAACCAGCCATTGTTACTTGTTCAGTTCTAACTGTTGCTTATTGACCTGCATACAGGTTTCTCAGGAGGCAGGTAAGGTGGTCTGGTATTTCCATCTCTTGAAGAATTTTCCACGGTTTGTTGTATCCACACAGTCAAAGGCTTTAGTGTAGTCAAAAAAGCAGAAGTAGATGTTTTTCTAGAATTCTCTTGCTTTTTCTATGATTCACTGGGTGTTGGTAATTTGATTCTGGTTCCTCTGCCTTTTCTAAATCCAGCTTGAAGTTCTCAGTTCATATACTGTTGAAGCTTAGCTTGGAGGATTTTGAACATTACCTTGCTAGTATGTGAGATTAGTGCAATTGTGTGGTAGTTTGAACATTCTTTGGCATACATATATGTATGTATGTATAAATAGAGGGAGTCATTTTTGTTGTTTTGATGTCATAGCATAGGAGTTCTTAATCTCACTATTTGTATCCTGCTTTCTAAGGTATATGTTTTTTCTGGTTGCTTATTTTAACGTTATTGAAGATAGTGTCTTACTGGCAAGTTTTTCTACTGGTTTAAAAGGTTTTTAGGATAGGGTAGGGATAAATTGTTGAATGATTTCTGGGATTAAATACATTCCTTTCTACATGGATGTATATTGTTTCTTCATGACCTTTAAAAATATTTTTAGAGGCATTGTTTTTACAATGATAGTTGCTGCTTAGTTTTCTCAGAAATAAAGGGTATATGTGTTGTGAATAATTTATTTACAACAGAGTAAAATTCATTTTTGATTAGGTTTTAGAAATAAGAATGAACTGTTTTATAGATTTGTGGATCATAAAGGTACAACATCTGGTTTGATGAAGTTTTTCACTTTTTACTCAGTTGTTTTATTATTTTATAAAAGCACTTGCTAAACTCTTTAGAACTGATGCACTTAAAAAAGTCTATATTGTGGCACTGAGTACCATGGTCAAGTTTCAAGAAGAAATTAACTGTCTTTAAAAAAAAAACAGCATTATTTGTCAAATTAAATTAGTGTTGCTAATTTATTATTGGTTTTGTTGCTTGTATATTTAACTTGAAAATTAGTTTCTGATTTGTACTTTATAAGAGCTATAAGCATAAGAGGCTTATACGTAGTTTTATGTTTGTTTTTCAGTGATACTATACTAATAAAAAAATTGACATTAGCCTTGAGGGGAAAATTTTCTGGGCCAAATAATCCCATAACCTTAACTCATAAAAAATGTTTCTGAGTTTTTTATTTGTGTTGATCTACTTATATGTTCTTCATATGCCAATTACATAGATTTTTTTTTTGAGGGAATAATTCTACTTAGATTTAAAAGTGTTTTTTAAAGGAATTGTTTCTAGATCTTAGTTCCTTTTTACAGGGAACTAATTAACTACTAATTAATTGTATCTTCTCAAGGTGTTAGAGATTAATTAAGANACATAGATTTTTTTTTTGAGGGAATAATTCTACTTAGATTTAAAAGTGTTTTTTAAAGGAATTGTTTCTAGATCTTAGTTCCTTTTTACAGGGAACTAATTAACTACTAATTAATTGTATCTTCTCAAGGTGTTAGAGATTAATTAAGACTTTAAAAATTGAGATAAAAATATAAAGAACTTGCATTTTTGCAATATATTTAGCTTTTCAGTAGTACTTTCTTATTCATTGTCTCATATATAGGCCCACTTTTAAAACTGATTAATTTCCCTTCGTAAGAGTTAGCTTATTTTAGTTTTAATGTCAGAATGAGTTAGATATTTTACTTTTGTTTTTATGTCCTGTGGTTCTGGATAGATAGCGCATAATGATCTTCAGGGGTATAAAAGGGACACCTTAGAGAAGGTAATGAAAAGGTATTCTCTGTTATTCCTGGGTATGAGATAAGGAAGATGGGGAATTTCAATAGAAAAGGTAGATAAAAGATACCTGGAAAACTTTCCTGAGACACTAAAATGGATTTTTTAAAAGCTGTAGAATCTCCTCTGGAAATTTGAAACTAAAGATATTAAATAATACTTTTGTAGTGTAATTATCAGTTCAGTAAAGGACTGGACAGGAGATCTCTTAGGTGTTTCTGACGAATTTATCAGTAAACAGTACCTTCTCCCCTGGGCTGCTTTTTTGGCCACGTGACTGTGCAGTTGGACAGCTCTGCTCTTAAAAGGGCTTAGTGGTCAGTTTAATGATTTGCTGTTGTTGGCTTAAAAGTTTCAAGTTTTGAACATGGGGCCTACATTTTCATTTTATACTAGGACCCATAAGTGATGTAGTCGGTTCTGCCTTTTCCTACGACTGTTCCACTCTAGGCAGAGAAACACATATGGCCTTAATATAGAAGAAAATAATACCTGTTTTCCATGGTTGTTTGGAGGTATGATGACCTACATGTGAAAGTCCATTCTGAGTCTCTTCAGTATCCGATGTGACTTCTGTTTTCTGTTACTTCCCAGGTCTCTCTTTGCAGCTGCGTGTACCTGGAGGCCCCCAGAGAAGCTATTTGGGACTCCTTGTTCTGACATGAATGACCTTGTTCTGTAGCCATTTTGCCACATATCCCTGAACTTCACTTGTCTGAAAAGACAGCTCCTTCAGTCTGTGACTCACATATCCCTTTTATCATCTTGCAACAAATTCTCTAAGCTATCTTACCTAGAAAAGGAGCCTGGAGCTTTCAGCTGTAGAGTTTTTATTAGCTACATAAAGACAGTGGCAGCCTGAACCTAGACCACTCACTGTATTATGTCATTTGATATTTTTTAAATTCAGGAAATTAGATTCAAGAGTGGTTTTAAAGACAGAAAACAAAAAGTGTAAGAAACTGTTTTTAAAAGTTTGAGCATTATAGAATTGTAAGATATTTATCATTTTTAACCTTCACTTTTTTCAGTGTCATCCTTTTCTACTTACCATGATCTGTGCTTTCTTTTTCTTTTATAAAGTCAGGTTCATTGAAGTATAACTCAGTAAAATTCACACATTTTTATGTATACCCATGAAATTTAAACATATATAGTTGTGTAAACATCACGACACCAAGCTGTAAATATTTTGAGCACCCCCAAAGTTTTCCTCAAGCCTCTCTGTTATCTCTCCCCTAACCCTAAAGCAACCTTTAGTCTGTTTTGCTCCTTATAGCTTTGCTTTTCCAGAATGTTTTATAAATGGAATTATGTAGTGTGTAGCTTCTTCCCCTTAACATAATGCTCTTAAGTTTCATCCATGCTTTTGAGTGTATCTGTAATTTGTTCCTTTTTATTGCAGTTCCATATTCCATTGTATGAATATACCAGTTTATTCATTAGTTGTTGGACACTTGGGTTGTTTCCAGGTTTTGACAATGAAGAATAAAGTTTCTATAAACATTTGAATGCATGTTACTGTGGAGATGCATATTTTTATTTCTGTTCAGTAAATATCTGGGAATAGGATTGTTGAGTTGTATATGTTTAATTTTCTAAAAAATTGCCAAACGTTTCCAAAGTTAGCTGTACTGTTTTGCATTCACACTATCAATGAATGAGTATGCCTGTGTCCAACCTCCTTGTCAGCACATGGTATTGTCAGCTTGAAAAAGCAATCCATTTAAATATGGGTGTAGTAGTATGTCATTGTATTTTTAATGTGATTTCTCTAATAACCAATGATACTGAACATCTTCTCATATACTTATTTGCTATCTGTATAGTCTTTGGTGAAATATCTGATCAAACTGTTTGCTCAGTTATTTGTTGTATGTTTTTTGCAGTTAGGTTGTAAGACTTCTTTATATATTATGGATGTCAATTCCAACTCCTTGTCAAGTACGTGTTTGCAGATTGTTCTCCTAATCTGTGGATTTTCTTATAGTATGTAGAAAGGAGTTTTAAATTTTGATGACATCTAGTTAAACTTTTGTATTTTTATGGTCCATGCTTTTTGTGTTCTATTTATGAAATCTTTGCCTATTCCAAGATCACAAAGATTACTTCTTATGTGTTCTTCTAAAAGTTTTATGGTATAAGTTTCGTATTTAGTTGACTCCTACGTTATAGACAGCGTATTGTTGGGCCTTGCTTTTTTATATAGCCTGGCATTGTAACTTTTTGATTGTCCTGTATGATCTTGGTCTTGTTACTTCTGCAGCCTCACATATCTGCCTCTTCACTGATCTCCCATCAGACTAGCCTGAATTCCGCTTGTGGGACTCACAGAGCATTCTTCCCTGCTGTAAGCCATTGTTCTTGCTGCTGTGTCTGCCTTGAACATTCTCACACCCCGTGGTATCTTACTATCTCTCCTCCCTCCAGCCTCCTGTGCTGTAAGCTGGTAATGGAATACACACCCTTCTTGTGCTTCATACCATCCCTTTTATACACCATCTCTTCACAGAAGCCTTTCCTGATGATCCTATCTTGAGTAGGCCCTCTCTTTTCTTTGTAATAGCATCATGCTTTTTTTCCTTTCTAGTCACAGTCTCAGTGTCTGTGTATTTGCTTTGGATGACTGTTTGTTTACTATACTCTCTTCCTTCTCCCACTGGAATGCCAGTGTTGTGGAAGTAAAAGAATCTGTTTTACACTGAATGTTTAACATTCACTAATACAATGTCCGATATATAATATATGGTTATTGAATGAATAAATGAATACTTTTTCAAAACCTTGCTCTTTCTGAGTGTTACGTGACCATATATAAGTACACTTTTCCCGTTGTATATATTATCCATTAGGCAGAGATGCATTTATATTTGCTGAATTACCCTTTGCTCATTAGCAGTCATGTCTCTCCAGTAACCTTTAGTGATGTTAGTGTTCTGTGACCTTGTATAGGATCTTTAGAAAACATTTATGAAACTTAGCTTCATTTTTCTAAAAGTACCAAAATTCTGAAAAATGAAGATACAAAGACAGAAAACAAAAAATAGACTAGTGATGTGCTTTTAAATTCATCATCAGATTAATTGAAGGCCTACCTCAAAACTTCATAATCACTTAAACACGCCTTCTCAGTTCATTTTTACATTAAAATATGGTACACTGTTTGATCTGTCATGACTAACAAAGTGGTAGTAAACTAGATGTTAGAGCCAGTGTATCACCAGTCAGTCATTAGGATCAATAAGCATGGTTGGTGGGAAGAGGGACAAGGTCTGTTTAGAAAGTAAGTAATACTTTTATTTTTGAGGGACTTTAGTGAGGACTTATAATGTTAAAGATGATGTAATAAAGAGTAACTTAATCACAATTAGAAACTTCTCTGGTAGATAATGGAATAAGAAAATACAGGAATGTCCTGCTGCTGCTGCAAACACAGATACATTTTGGATTAAATATAGCAGCAAGAAAAAAACTTTTCATGCATTACCATGTTTGAAGACAGGAAATGCAAATTTCTTTGCGCCAGAGGGAACTCAAGAGATTGGAAGTTAAAGTCTAAAGGCCCATGAGACAGTAATTGGACTGGATATTGGCCTCTGGGGTTTTCACTCAGGTCAGGGAGTAAGAGTGGGGAGCATGGGCTGCATGTGTTAAGTAGAAACTAGAACAAGACAGCTTCCTAAAAAGTATTTTTATCTCATGAATCAAATCAGATACAGGAAAGAAACTGAAAAAAAACATTTCTCAATTAGTGTCATCCGGTTCTTGCTATTTTCCAGTAAGAAAGTGATCTGGCCATTGGTTTTCCAGATTTGAAGCTGAATCTGTTCCCATGACTCTTTTTCAAAAATTTTTATTTTATATTGGAGTATAGTTATTTTATATTGGAGTGTTGTGTTAGCTTCAGGTGTATAGCAAAGTGATGCAGTTATTCATATATATGTATCTATTCATTTTCAAATTCTTTTCTCATTTAAGTTATTACAGAATACTGAACAGAGTTCCCTATGCTGTACAGTAAGTCCTTGGTTATCTGTTTTAAATATAGCAGTGTGTATATGCCAATCTCAAACTCCAAAGTTACCTGTCACCTCACGCATTGCCTCCTGTAACAATAGGTTTGTTCTTGAAGTCTGTGAGTCTCCTTTGTTTTGTAAATATATTCATTTGTGTGATTTTTTTTTTTTAGATTTTCCATATAAGTGATATCATATGATATTTGTCTTTGTCTTGACTTCATTTAGTGTGATAATCTCTAGGTCCATTTGCTGCAAATGGTGTGATATTCTTTTTAATGGCAGAGTAATAGACAGCATATTAAAAAGCAGAGACGTTACTTTGCCAACAACAGTCCGTCTAGTCCTAAAGGCTATGGTTTTTCCAGTAGTCATGTATGGATGTGAGAGTTGGACTATAAAGAAAGCTAAACGCCAAAGAATTGACGTTATGCTTTCCAACTGTGGAGTTGGAGAAGACTCTTGAGAGTCCCTTGGACAGCAAGGAGATCCAACCAGTCCATCCTAAAGGAAATCAGTCCNGAGAGTTGGACTATAAAGAAAGCTAAACGCCAAAGAATTGATGTTATGCTTTCCAACTGTGGAGTTGGAGAAGACTCTTGAGAGTCCCTTGGACAGCAAGGAGATCCAACCAGTCCATCCTAAAGGAAATCAGTCCTGAATGTTCACTGAAAAGACTGATGCTGAAGCTGAAACTCCAATACTTTGGCCACCTGATGCAAAGAGCTGACTCATTTGAAAAGACCCTGATGCTGGGAAAGATTGAAGGCAGGAGGAGAAGGGGATGACAGAGGATGAGATGGTTGGATGGCATCACTGACTCAATGGAAATGAGTTTGGGTGAACTCCGGGAGTTGGTGATGGACAGGGAGGCCTGGCGTGCTGCAGTCCATGGGGTCGCAAAGAGTCGGACATGACTGAGCAACTGAACTGAACTGAATAATCCATTGTATATATGTACCATATCTTCTTTACCCATTCACCTATCAGTGGACATATAGATTGCTTTCATGTCTTGGTTATTGTAAACAGAGTGGTAGTGAACATAGAGAGGCATGTATCCTTTTGAACCGTATTTTTCTCCAGTTGTCCCTTCAGGAATGGGATTGCTGGGTCATATGGTAGTTCTATTTTTAGTTTTATAAGGAACTTCCATACTGTTCTTCATAGTGGATATACATTCCCATCAGCACTGTAGGAGGGTTCTCTTGTCACCACATGCTCTTCAGCATTTATTGTTTGTAGACTTTTTGATGATGGCCAGTGTGAGGTGATACCTCATTATAGTCTTGATTTGCATCTCTGTAATAATTAGCAGTGTTAAGCATCTTTTTGTGTGCCTTTTGGCCATCTGTATCTTCTTTGGAGAAACGTCTGTTTAAGTCTTCTGCCTGTTTTTCAAATGGTTTAAAAAAATTTTTTTGATAATGAGCTGCATGAGCTGTTGGTAAATTTTGGAGATTAATCCCTTGTCAGTTGCATCCTTTGCAAATATTTTCTTGCTTTTTGTAGGTTGTCTTTTTGTTTTGTTTATGATTTCCTTTGCTGTGCAGAAGTATTTGAGTTTAATTAGGTCCCATTTGTTGATTTTTGGTTTTATTTCTGTTACTTTTAGGACACAGGTCAAAAAAGATATTGCTGTGATTTAGTCAAAGAGTGTTCTGCGTATGTTTTTCTCTAAGAGTTTTATAGTATCTGGGCTTATGCTTAGCTAACTTTAATCCATTTTGAGTTTATTTTTTGAATGTTTCTAATTTTATTCTTTTATATGGAGCTGTTCAGTTTTCCCAGCATCATTTACCGAAGAGATTGTCTTTTCTACATTGTAGTCTTGCCTACTTGTCATAGATCAATGACCATGAGTGTGTGGGTTTATTTCTGTGCTTCCTATCCTGTTCTGTTGATCTGTGTTTCTCTTTTTTTGTCCCAATACCATACTGTTTTGGTGGCTGCAGCTTTGTAGTATAGTCTGAAGTCAGGGAGCCTGATTCCTCCAGCTCTGTTTTTCTTTCTGAGGATTGATTTGGCTATTCAGGATCTTTTGTGTCTCCATACAGGTTAAAATACTGTTTTTTTTTAGTTCTGTGAAAAATACCATTGGTAATTTGAGAGACATTGGATTGAATGTGAATTGACTTGGGTACTACAGTTATTCTGACAATATTGATTCTTCAAATCCAAGAACAGGATTAATTCTTTCTACCTATTTGTATTGTCTTTGCTTTCTTTCATCAGCATTTTGCAGATTCTTTACCATCTGAGCCACCAGGGAAGCCCATAGTTTTCAGAGTACAAGTCTTTTAGGTTTTGTTTCTGGGTATTTTATTCTTTTTGATGTGATGGTAAATGGGATTGTTTCTTTAATTTCTCCACTACACCTTTTGTTGTTAATGATTAGGACTGCAAGAGGTTTATTTCTGTGTATTAATTTTATATCCTGCAGCTTTATCAAATTCATTAATAAGCTCTAATAGTTTTCTTCTTCCTCGTTGGGTTTATCCTGCCTGGGACTCTCTGTGCTTCTTGGACTTGGATGACTCTTCCCTTTGCCATATTAGGGACTTTTTCAGCTGTCATCTCTGCAAATCTTGTCTCGGGTCCTTTCTCTCTCTCTCCTTTTCTGGTAACACTATAATGTGAACGTTGATGTGTTTAATGTTGTTTCAGAGGTCTCTTAGGCGGTCCTCATTTCTTTTCACTCTTTTTATTGTTCCGTGGCAGTGATTTCCACCATGCTGTTTTCTAGCTGACTTACCCATTCTTCTGCCTCATTTTTTCTGCTATTGATTCCTTCTAGTTTATTTTTCATTTCAGTTACTGTATTCTTCATCCCTCTGTTCTTTTTTTCTAGGCTTTGTGAGCTTCTCAGTCTGTGCCTCCATTCTTTTTGCAAGACCTTGAATCATCTTTACTGTCATAACTCTGAATTCTTTCTGGGGATAGATTGCCTATCTCTGCTTTACTTAGTTGTTCTTCTGCAGTTTTATCTTATTCCTTCATCTGAAACAGAGCCCTCTGCCATCTCTTTTTGTGTAACTTTCTGTGATTGCAGTTTCTGTTCTGCAGGGTTGTAGTTCTTGTTTCTGCTGTCAGCTCCCTAGTGGATGAGGCTGTGTAAGAGGCTTGTGCAGGCTTCCTGGATAGTGACTAGTTCCTGCCCACTGGTCAGTGGAGCTGGGTCTTGCCCCTCTGATGGGCAGCACCGTGTCAAGGGGTGTGGTTAGGCAGCCATGTGCCCAGGAAGACTTCGAGCAGCCTGTCTGCTGATAGATGGGGCTGTGTTCCTGCCCTGTTGGTTATTTGGTCTAGGGCACCCCAGTGCTGGAGCCTGTGGTCTGTTGGGTAGGATGAGGTCTTGGTGGGAAGATGGTGGCCTCCAGGAGAGTTCACACCAATGAGCACTCCCCAGAATTACTGCTGCCAGTGTCTTTGTCCCTGCAGAGAGCCACAGCCACTGCCTGCCTCTGCAGGAGACCCTCCAGTACTAGCAGGTAGGTCTGGCTCAGGCTCTCATGAGATGCTACTTTTTTCCCTGGATACTGGTGTGTATGAGACCTAGTATGCTCCCTCCACAAGTAGAGTTTCTATATCCCCCAGTCCCGTGAATTCCTGACATCAAACCTTGCTGGCCTTCAAAGCCAAATGCTCTGGGGGCTTCTCCAAATGCTAGACCCTTAGCCTAGAGAGTTTGATGTGGGGCTCAGAACTTTTACTCCTGCTAGAGAGCATCTGTGATATATTACTTTCCATTTTGAGTATTGCGTCTGGCAGGTATGGGATTTGATTTTTATCGCATTTGAGCCCCTCCTGTTGTCTCGATGTGGCTTCCTCTTTGTCTTGGATGTAGGATATCTTTTCTGGTAGGTTCTAGCATTTTTTTGGTCAGTAGTTGTTTAGCAGTCGGTTGTTATTTTGGTTTTCTCATAAGAAGAAGTGAGCTCCTGTCCTGCTTTGCCATCTTGTCTCTGTCTATACCTGCTATATTCTAATTGCCTTTCTGACGACTCCAAAACATTGTTGACATCCTCTGTGAACTTCTGTCAAGGTGGTCGTTCCTCTGTGTTTGACAAAATTAGAGTATCATGGTTCTATGAGTTGATGAAGGAAAACATTCTGTGCTCTTGGCCTTGGGTGTTTATGTCCTTGGTCCTTGAGTGTCTTATTTTTAAGGATCTTGTCTGTAAACCATATAACCTTCAGCATCTACTTCCCACACATAGAAACTGATATCCTCAATAAGCATCTTTTCTGCTCCCCACTTTTGAGTGTCTTCCTTGGAGCTGTGGAGGATGACACAAAGGGTAATAAAGGGCTGCTGCTGCTAATTCGCTTCAGTCGTGTCCGACTCTGTGCAACCCCACAGACGGCAGCCCATTGGGCTCCGTCATCCCTGGGATTCTCCAGGCAAGAACACTGGAGTGGGTTGCCATTTCCTTCTCCAATGCATGAAAGTGAAAAGTGAAAGCAAGTCGCTCAGTCATGTCTGACTCAGCGACCCCATGGACTGCAGCCTACCAGGCTCCTCCGTCCATGGGAGTTTCCAGGCAAGAGTACTGGAGTGGAATGCCATTGCCTTCTCCGAATAAAGGGCAGGGGGGATGAAGGAGGAGGAGGCGCAAGCAGAGGTGAGCTGAGAAAGTGGCTGCTGTTGCAAGTAGTGAGGTGTCTCCAGGCAGGGCCAACGGCAGCGGCAACAAAGAGGGTCTGTGTTGCTAAGAGGCTTTTGCTCTCTTTCTCTCCTCCTCTCACAGCCAAAGAGGAGGAAAATGGAGAGTGCTTGGGAGAGAGGCTGTGGAGGGGTGATGGGGTAGGGGTCATGAAAGTAAAAGTCGCTCAGTCGTGTCCTGACTCTTTGTGACCCCGTGAGTTACAGCCAGGCAGGCTCCTTTGTCCATGGAATTCTCCAGGCAAGAATACTGGAGTCGGTTGCAGTTTCCTTCTCTAGGGGATCTTCCTGACCCAGAGATTGAGCTCATGTCTCAATACATTGAGAATCTCTTGCATTGCAGGCAGATTCTTCACTATCTGAGCCACCAGGAAAGGTCTGTCTTTGGGTGGTTTTTTGAAGAAGACACTCCTCCTCTCTTAGGCTTAATGCCCCTCTCCCCATCACTCTTCTTTTAGGTCCTATCCGTATCCTCTCACTCTACCAATTTTCATTTTACTGCATTTTAAATAAAGTTGTAAGATAGAAAAAAGGAGAGTCTCCTGGTCATTAACCTTTTATTGGTTTCTTGAAAGCTTTGGTTGTTCTGGGTTTAGGAGAGTGGCTTGTAAGTAGGGCAAACATGTAGTCATTTATGAGCTGTGATAGAAGCAGCCAAGTAACAAAAGCTTCCATCTTTATATTGTTTTAATTATGTCCATTAAAGAATCATTGGAGGAACATTTAATGTTACAAAAGTCTGGAGGGATAGACAGTGTGTTAAGAAAAATGAGGTTGCTTTAGCAACTAACTCTTCTTTTCAATATAAGGACCTCGGAGAGATTTACAGAAGTCATTAACATCATCCGTAAAAGGGGTAAAGTCATTTTCTGGCAAATTCTTAAGTTAAAATATCCTTTCAATAATGAAATAACATGGTAGAGTGGTTCTTGAGATAATATCATTATTTTAAAATGACTCAACGTGCACCAAGTACAACGCTCAACTTTCCTATTTTCTTAGAACTGATTTATTATTTTAAACTGTTTTTTTTAGATTTTATATAGTGTTCTGATACGGGTTTTAAAATTTTGTTATTAAAGCACACCAAGGAGAAATAACTTTAAAAGCAATTTTCTTAAGTCACAGTCCTTTTTGAAGACCTTCAATGTAATTTAAATGACAGTGTTTATTTCCAGCTTTATTTTATCCCTATAATGTTTTCACTGAGTAGAGGTTTGTGCAGACAGGTGTGAACCTATGTAATAAAATGTAGTGTGTGCACTGAAACCTTTACTGAATGCCCCTCTGTGTTAGGCACTTGTGGTACCTACAGAGCATATATATACAGATGATAGACACAGCCCTTATTGGGAGAGTCAGGGAGAGAGAGACAAATAAATGGAAAACTGCTATTGAGTGTATATGCCATATGAAAATATATCCAGGATGCTATGAGAGCACAGAAAAGGAGTATCTAAGTTAGACTTAGCAGCAATGGCACCCCACTCCAGTACTCTTGCCTGGAAAATCCCATGGGTGGAGGGGCCTGGTGGGCTGCAGTCCATGGGGTCGTGAAGAGTCAGACACGACTGAGCGACTTCACTTTCACGCTTTGGAGAAGGAAATAGCAACCCACGCCAGTGTTCTTGCCTGGAGAATCCCAGGGATGGGGGAGCCTGGTGGACTGCCGTCTGTGGGGTCGCAGAGTCGGACATGACTCAAGTGACTTAGCAGCAGCAGCAACTTAGACTTAGGGATTGGGGAAGACTTCCAGGGTGAAGGATACTGAGCTGACTTTTAAAGGAAAACAGGAACTGACCAGGTAAGGAAAGGAGGGGCTTTACAGATTGGAGATAGCACTGTGAAAAGACTTGTTGGATGTAAAAGAACTTTCATTTATTTGACAGATATTTATTGAGCATCTGCTTTATGCCAGGCATATGTAATACCTCCACTGGAGATGCACTTGAGCATGAAAACACACACTTCCTATCCTAATGGCCCTTACAGTCTGTATGGAGAAAGATGAATAAAATGGTCACACACATAATTGCGAATGCTGTGACTGTGATAAAAGCAGTGAAGGAGAGGTTTAAGATGCTATGAGACCATCTATTAGAGTTGGGGTTGGGGCCGTGGTCCTTGAGGTAGTGCCACTGGACCTGACAACTGAAGGACGGGTTTGTAAACAGATACTATGTGCAGTTGCGTTGATCTCACTTTTACTCTTCTTATAAAACATAGGTTCATGGGAATGGCTGGAATGTAGGGTCTGTGTCGGGGAGGGGCAGGAAATGAGGCTGCAGAGGTGGGCAGGAACAAGATCATGGAAGGCTTTGTGTACCATTCTAGGAAATTTTGTTTTATCTTGAGGATGATGGATATTGTGAACCACTGAAGTATTTGAAGCCAGGCTAGGAGAAACATCATCAAATTTGTATTTTAGAAGGGTCTTCTGAAGAAAGCTTACTGTGGAAGATTGATTGGCGAAGGCAAGATTATGGTAATAAACCTACCTTTTTCTCTGCCAAGTAATACATGCTAGGTTCTGTACCTTTAATTAACATTTTAGCTCCTTCATTTCTGTGCTGTCAGTGGCCACTCTTTTGTGTCTTCACTTATTTGTTTTTGGTGGGACATATGGTAAGAACCATGGTTTTTACCTTTAGCTGTGGGCATGGCTTTTGAGGACTTCGTATAGGTATTACAAGGAGAAAATTTATTTCATGTATTTAAAGTGCTATGTCATGGCTCCAGAAATAATTACTGTTTAATGTTTTCAGGAGGGAAAACCAAGTAGCAAATGACTGGGTTATGCTTATAGTTAGTTGCATTTTTATTGACAAAGTTGCTGATTTTAAAAGTAAGACCTTCTGTTTCAATGAATGACTGGTAATAAATAATAATATTTACTTAACTGTTGTTTCTTATCTGAAAATTCAGAATGTTGGACCAGCTGAGCTCTAGTGACCTCTCTGGCCATTGTAAACTGTGATTCTGTGTTTGCTTTTTCAAGCGGTAGTCAATCACACTTTGGCTTTCTTCACTGACAAATCAAATTAAGGCAGTGGTTTTCACCAGTGCATGATTTTGCTACCTAGGAGATACTTGGCTGTGTCTGGAGACATTTTTGACACTGACAACCAGGGGATTGCTACTCCCATCTAATGTGTAAAGGCTAGGGATGCAGCTAAACTTCTTACAATGTATAGGACGGTTCTCCACTAAAAGCATTATTAACAAACTTTTGGACATGATGGATATGTTATGAAATAGACTGTGGTGATGGTTTGACAGAGCATGCTTATCTCCATACTCATCAAGTTGTGTACATTGTATACATTAAAATATGTACGGTTTTTTTGTGTGTCAGTCATAACTCAGTAAAAGTGTTTTTTTTTTTAGAATTAATTTTCCATCCCAGAATGTTGGAAAACCCAGAAATAAGACAAGGTTGATGAAACTTCCTTTGGTTAAAATATAATACTTCACTAGATATGATATTCTCTCTCTCCCATTGTCTTAGTCACCTTGGGCTGCTGTAGCAAATACGCCACAGGCTGGATGGTTTAAACAGCAACTATTTATTTCTTACAGTTCTGGAAGCTAGAATGCAGAGATCGTGTTCTGGATCTATGCAGTCGTGTTCTGGAGAGGGCCCTCTTCCTGCTTTATAGATGGCTGCCTCTTTGCTGTGTCCTTACATGGTGGAGAGAGATTATTTCTCCTTTGTCTCTTATGAGGGCACCAATCCCATTTATGGGGGCTCCACACTCATGACCCAGTTACTTCTCAAATGCCCCATCTTCTAATATGATCACATTGAAGGATAGGATTTCAACATATGAATTTTGAGTGGACACATTCAGTCCGTAACAGCTATAACATTTATTTGCTCCTTTGTTCATTCCTTCACTCTGAACATTGCCAAATCACTAAGCACATCATCTTTGTGTTTCTGTGATATTATGAAATACAGAGGAGGTCTTGTTGAGATATCTGAAGAACGCAATAAATAGCATTCCCCTTCTTACACTGAGTTCTGAAGCAGTTGAGAAATAAGACAAGAATCAGTATCTGGGAACCAAAATTTGACCCTCATTTTAATTAAATCGAAGTTAGAGGATGCAGCTTATATTTGCTGGCAATAGGCTTCCAAATTCTGAAGCTCAGAGTTGGAAGGCTTATCCACCCAGTCACAGCAGCACTGGACTGAGGTGAGTGCCACTGCAGAGACTGTCCTGAGAGAAGTAGGTCAGACTTGTGCTCGGTGATTGGCTCATTTCCAAGGGGTAAAAGGAGGGAGCTGAGCCAGGTGTACTTAGTTTAGTCTTGCACATTTGTCAAGTGGTAAACCATTCTCTCTTTTCTTGGATGGAAGGAGGAAAGGCATAGAGAGGGCCAAGAGTTTGATACTAATTGAGCTCCCTCTACAGGATACACGGGGCTTCCCAGGTGGTGCTAGTGGTGAAGAATTCACCCACCAGCGCAGAAGACATGAGAGATAAGGGTTTGATTCCTGGATTGGGAAGAACCCCTGGAGGAAGGCATGGCAACCCATCCAGTATTCTTGCCTGGAGAATCTCATGGACAGAGGAGCCTGGAGGGCTACAGTCCATAAGTATCGCAGAGTCGTACATGACTGAAGCACCTTAGCACATGTAGGACACGCAGGGAAAGAAGCAGACGCTTTCTCTGTATCAGGCCTCAATAGATGTTAGGGGGCTGTGGTATGGAATCTACCCGTACCTTGAATGTCTGCAAGGTCTAGAAAGGGACAGTTTTTTTTTTTCCCTTTCTGGATTTATGTGCATTTATTGTGTTTAATCTATCCATTAGTTAACCCACAGTGAGATGACTACAGCTAAAACTAGGAAAAATGAATTAGAATTTTAGATAATAAAAGAGATCTTACAAATTACTTTTGCTAGTGGATTATAACCTTGGTTGCACGTTGGAATCACTTGGGAAGCGTTTAAAAAATATTGATGCCAAGGCACCATCCCAGACCATTTAAAATATAATCTTGCAGGGTAGGACCTGTGTATTGCTGTTTTATAAAAAGCCACTCAGAGGATTCCGCTGCATAGCCAAGACTGAAAATCACTGATCCATTCTGGCCTTCTCATTTTTGTAAAAAAACAGACTCTCAGAGAGTTTTGGTATCTTGCCTAAGGCTATAATTATAATGAGAGCTGGAGTAAAAATCTGGCTTTGTGCCTCAGAGTCCAGTGCTGCTTATTGCAAACAAATCTTTTGGTAGGTCTGCCTTTTTCTTTTTCTTCATAATTTTGCCTGGAAAATCCCATGGACAGAGGAGCCTGGTGGGCTGCAGTCCATGGGGTCGTGAAGAGTTGGGCACGACTGAGCGACTTCACTTTCACTTTTCACTTTCATGCATTGGAGAAGGAAATGACAACCCACTCCAGTGTTCTTGCCTGGAGAATCCCAGGGACGGGGGAGCCTGTTGGTGGGCTGCCGTCTGTGGGGTCTCACAGAGTCGGACACGACTGAAGCGACTTAGCAGCAGCAGCATAATTTTAGCTCAGCAGAAGAATTTGCAAAAGCATGTCAGGAATCCTGGCTCTGGTGCTATCTGGCTAAGTCATTAGACTTCAGTTCCTTACCTTTTAAAACGGAGAGGTTAGACAAGAGATCAGTTTCCAGGTTTCTTAGTGAAACTGTTAGGGAATTCACTGGCAGTCCAGTGGTTAGGATTTGGCACTTTGATTGCATGGGTCCAGGTTCAATCCCTGGGTCAGAGAACTAAGATCTTGCAAGCTGTGCAGAGTGGTCAAAAAAACAGACAAAAACTGTGTTAGATAAGATTTACTTTTTTAGTTAGTAAAACTGTGTACTTCTATAGTTTCGAAGCATGAGGTGTTTTTAAAAAAATCACTGATTTTTGGCTGTGCTGGGTCTTCATTGCTGCATTGGCTTTTTCTCTAGTTGCTGCACGTGGGGCCTGTTCTCTAGTTGCAGTGCACAACAGGCTTCTCACTGCAGTGTCTTCTCTTGTTGGAGAGTATGGGCTTTAGGGGCACAGGCTTCAGTAATTCAGGCTTCTGAATTCTAGAGCACAAATGTGCTTTGTTGCTCGAAGGCATGTGGGATCTTCCCGGATCAGGGATCGAACCTCTGTCTCCTGCATTGGCAGGCAGATTATTTACCACTGAGCCACCAGGTAAGCCCTCAATGCATAAGCTTTATTGTTTCTTAGATAGGGTTAATTGCTGCTGTTGTTTTAACTTCTGTTAAGAATCTAGCAAGTATGATGCTAGGTGTTTTCGATACATTAATCCATTTTAATTGAAATATTGTAGGATCGGTTTCCGGTTGGGAATCTTTAAAGTAATCATTAAATCTAGCTGCTGCCACCATTTAAAATTATAATACCTTGAATATCTGAGCTGCTTTAATTTGTTGCATTAATTTACTGTACAGGTAGCCTTTAGGGAGGTGTTTACATGGTATGGAATATCAGAGAAAAATGCTGCCAATTCTTGGATATTTCCAAGTCTGGTTATATTCAAATATCTGAATAGTTACCTGAATCTTTTTTAATGTAATCTTAATACCCCTGGTGACTCAGAAAGTAAAGAATCTGCCTTTAATGAAGGGAACCTCGGTTCAATTCCTGGATCGGGAAGTTCCCCTGGAGAAGGAAAGGGCTACCCACTCCAGTATTCTTGTCTGGAGAATCCCATGGACGGAGGAGCCTAGTGGACTGCAGTCCATCGAGTTGCAAAGAATCGGACAAGACTGTGCAGGAGTGACTTAGCACTTTCACTTTCCATATTCCTCAGTGTACAAATAAAACTTGAGATAAAATGATTTAATCCAGTTCTGTTCTTTTACTTACTTTTGTGTTCATTTATTTTTTATAGTAATCATCTTAGAAAGTACTATTTGAAATTTAAATTGTTAATTTGAATTGTTTTAGCTTCTGACTGTTAAGGGCAGGGTCTATATTTTACAGGGATTGAGTTATTATGTACCTCCTGCTTCCCTGCCCCACATGGTTCTATCACTGGCGCTTAAGAAGTGCTTAATGAATGTTGATTAGCTTCACTGCTGGGCTTCACTGAAAGCTCAGTTGGTAAAGAATCCGCCTGCAATGCAGGAGACCCAGGTTCGATTCCTGGGTAAGGAAGATCCTCTGGAGAAGTGAAAGGCTACCCACTCCAGTATTCCGGCCTGGAGAATTCCATGGACTGTATAGTCCATGGGGTCGCAAAGAGTTGGATATGACTGAGCGACTTTTGCTTTCACTTTAGCTTTATTACTATTTTATACCTTGGTGTTGATAGNGGCTACCCACTCCAGTATTCCGGCCTGGAGAATTCCATGGACTGTATAGTCCATGGGGTCGCAAAGAGTTGGATATGACTGAGCGACTTTTGCTTTCACTTTAGCTTTATTACTATTTTATACCTTGGTGTTGATAGTCCACTGTGTCTTTTTTCCATCTGTATCATAACTGGGATTTTCCTTTTGTCACTATCTGGCAATGTATTCTACTAAAAACTCGCTAAGAATAATGAATAGGATTATTTCATTAGAGGACTCTACAAGTGTTATTTATAGAGCCTTTTATGCTTGTCCATAGTTCTATGACTGGATAATGTTTTTCTCACTTCTGAATAAACCTCAAGTGAGCAGGAATCAAGACCCTGCTCTTTTCAGCTATGTTAGAAGAAAAGGAATACTTTGTTTAAGCAATCCTGTGTTTCTTTCAACTTCTGTTCTTACAATACTAATATGACACAGTTAATTCTTCACAAGTCTCACTTTTTCTTGTTTTTAACTTTCTGCCTGTTTTCCTTTTCTCTAGTATAGGTGAAAGTTTCTGCAGGAAGGCAAATTCTAGATAGGCTACTTGGGCTTTGTCCCAGTTCTCTATAGGGTTTGTGTGCATGTCAACTGGCAGCTCTCATTTTGGGATAAAAATGTTAAAAATTTAACTCATGTTCAGTGAGTTCAGTTTTGAGATAATGCCACGGGAGTCTCTACATTTGCAGATTCTGGGATTTTTTTTTCAAGTACCATGGTTATTATTGATTATTGTTTATATATACCAAAAGAAAATAATTAGTCTATATATGGATGTTCAAGCTGGTTTTAGAAAAGGCAGAGGAACCAGAGATCAAATTGCCAACATCCGCTGGATCATCAAAAAAGCAAGAGAGTTCCAGAAAAACATCTATTTCTGCTTTCTTGACTATGCCAAAGCCTTTGACTGTGTGGGAAAATTCTTGAAGAGATGGGAATACCAGACCACCTGACCTGCCTCTTAAGAAATCTATATGCAGGTCAGGAAGCAACAGTTAGAACTGGACATGGCACAACAGACTGGTTCCAAATAGGAAAAGGAGTACATCAAGGCTGTATATTGTCACCCTGTTTATTCAACTTCTGTGCAGAGTACATCATGAGAAACGCTGGACTGGAAGAAACACAAGCTGGAATCAAGATTGCCGGGAGAAATATCAATAACCTCAGATATGCAGATGACACCACCCTTATGGCAGAAAGGGAAGAGGATCTAAAAAGCCTCTTGATGAAAGTGAAAGAGGAGAGTGAAAAAGTTGGCTTAAAGCTCAACATTNACAGAGGATGAGATGGCTGGATGGCATCATGGACTTGATGGACGTGAGTCTGAGTGAACTTCGAGAGATGGTAATGAACAGGAAGGCCTGGCATGCTGCGATTCATGGGGTCGCAAAGAGTCAGACACGACTGAGCGACTGAACTGAACTGATATGGATAAGTCCAGGGATATAATGATGTTTTGCATGCTAAGTCGCTTCAGTTGTGTCTGTCTCTTTTTGGATGTTTAGACTGGTTAAAATATTTTCTTTTTTGTATATTATAAACAATAATCAGTAATAATCATGTTACTTCAAAAAGAAAAAAATCTTAGAATCTGCAACTGCAGAAAGATTCCCATGACAAACTTGAGTACTGAACATGAGTTAGATTTTTAACATTTTTGTCCCAAAATGATAGCTGCAGTTTGATGTGCACTATCGTTTTGGGATAAAAACTATTTCCTCCAGTGTATCCAAATCTGATTTCTACTTATGGTAGTCACCACGTTTCACGTGATCAAGAGCTACCAGTGGCCACTGGAAATATTCAGTGTATCTAATACTGCATAGCATAGGACTAGGACATGGGCTAAATATTATCTTTTCTTAAAAATTAACAGATAGTTCCTGTCTATACTTAACAGGTGAGACCACTTGTTGCTTGGAGAGACTAAAAATTTCATGTGCCAAAAAAAAAAAAATATATATATATATATATGTATATATTAGATAGAATAAGATAGAGAGTCCAAAGATATACCCATGCACCTATGGGTACCTTATATTTTGACAGAGGAGGCAAGAATATACAATGGGGCAAAGATAACCTCTTAAATAAGTGGTGCTTGGAAAACTGGACAGCTAGCTACGTGCAAAATAATGAAATTAAAACACTCAATGGTATAAATCAATGAAAGATCCTCTATGACCCACCGCCTAGAGAAATGGAAATAAAAACAAACAAGTGGGACCTAATTAAAAGCTTTTGCACAGCAAAGAAAACTACAAACAAGGTGGAAAGACAACCCTCAGAAGGGGAGAAAAAAATAGCAAAGGAAACAACTGACAAAGAGTAAATTTCCAAAATGTACAAGCAGCTTATACAACTCAATAGCAGAAAAACAAACAACTCAGTCAAAAAGTAGGAAAAAGATCTAAACAGACATTTCTCCAAAGAAGACATACAGATGGCTAACAAATACATGAGAAGATACTCAACATCGCTCATTATTAGAGAAATGCAGATCAAAACTACAATAAGATATCACCTCATACTGGTCAGAATGGCCATCATCAAAAAGTTTACAAACAATAAATCCTAGAGAGGATGTGGAGGAAAGGGAAACCTCTTGCATTATCGATGGGAATGTAAATTGACATTGCCACTATGGAAGATGATATGGCAATTCCTTAAAAAACTAAGAATAAAACCACCATCAGTTCAGTTCAGTTGCTCAGTTGTGTCCGACTCTTTGCGACCCCATGAATCGCAGCACACCAGGCCTCCCTGTCCATCACCAACTCCCGGAGTTCACTTAGATTCGTGTCCATTGAGTCAGTGGTGCCATCCAGCCGTCTCATCCTCGGTCATCCCCTTCTCCTCCTGCCCCCAATCCCTCCCAGCATCAGAGTCTTTTCCAATGAGTCAACTCTTCACATGAGGTGGCCAAAGTACTGGAGTTTCAGCTTTAGCAGCATTCCTTCCAAAGAAATCCCAGGGCTGATCACCTTCAGAATGGACTGGTTGGATCTCCTTGCAGTCCAGGGGACTCTCAAGAGTCTTCTCCAACACCACAGTTCAAAAGCATCAATTCTTCGGCACTCAGCCTTCTTCACAGTCCAACTCTCACATCCATACATGACCGCAGGAAAAACCATAGCCTTGACTAGACGGACCTTAGTCGGGAAAGTAATGTCTCTGTTTTTGAATATGCTGTCTAGGTTGGTCATAACTTTTCTTCCAAGGAGTAAGCACCGTATGAACCAGCAATCCCACTCCTAGGCATATACCTTGGGGAAACCAAAATTGAAAAAGACACATGTATCCCATTGTTCATTGCAGTACTATTTACAGTAGCTAGAACATGGAAGCAGCCTAGCTGTCCATTGACAGATGAATGGATAAACAAGTTGTGATACATATACACAATGGAATATTACTCAGCAATAAAAAGGAACACATTTGAGTCAGTTCTGATGAGGTGGATGAACGTAGAGCCTAGTATACAGAATGAAGTAAGTCAGAAAGAGAAAAATAAATATCATATATTTATACATGTATATGAACTCTAGAAGGATGGTACTGATTAATTTATTTGCAGGACTGCAATGGAGAAACAGACGTAGAGAACAGAGCTATGGACACGTGGGAAGGGGACGAGGGAGAGGGTGAGATGCATGGAGAGAGTAAGATGGGAACTTATAAACCATATGTAATATAGATAGCAACGGGCATTTGCTGTATGAGTCAGGGAACTCAAACAGGGGCTCTTTGACAATCTAGAGGGGTGGGATGGGGAGGGAGATGGGAGGGAGGTTTTGGAGGGAAGGGAGATAGGTGTACCTAATGGGTGATTCTTGTTGATGTTTGACAGAAAACAACAAA
>SJYV01029701.1:745652-758757 GCA_006410875.1 Neotragus pygmaeus
GGGAGAAAAAAATAGCAAAGGAAACAACTGACAAAGAGTAAATTTCCAAAATGTACAAGCAGCTTATACAACTCAATAGCAGAAAAACAAACAACTCAGTCAAAAAGTAGGAAAAAGATCTAAACAGACATTTCTCCAAAGAAGACATACAGATGGCTAACAAATACATGAGAAGATACTCAACATCGCTCATTATTAGAGAAATGCAGATCAAAACTACAATAAGATATCACCTCATACTGGTCAGAATGGCCATCATCAAAAAGTTTACAAACAATAAATCCTAGAGAGGATGTGGAGGAAAGGGAAACCTCTTGCATTATCGATGGGAATGTAAATTGACATTGCCACTATGGAAGATGATATGGCAATTCCTTAAAAAACTAAGAATAAAACCACCATCAGTTCAGTTCAGTTGCTCAGTTGTGTCCGACTCTTTGCGACCCCATGAATCGCAGCACGCCAGGCCTCCCTGTCCATCACCAACTCCCGGAGTTCACTTAGATTCGTGTCCATTGAGTCAGTGGTGCCATCCAGCCGTCTCATCCTCGGTCATCCCCTTCTCCTCCTGCCCCCAATCCCTCCCAGCATCAGAGTCTTTTCCAATGAGTCAACTCTTCACATGAGGTGGCCAAAGTACTGGAGTTTCAGCTTTAGCAGCATTCCTTCCAAAGAAATCCCAGGGCTGATCACCTTCAGAATGGACTGGTTGGATCTCCTTGCAGTCCAGGGGACTCTCAAGAGTCTTCTCCAACACCACAGTTCAAAAGCATCAATTCTTCGGCACTCAGCCTTCTTCACAGTCCAACTCTCACATCCATACATGACCGCAGGAAAAACCATAGCCTTGACTAGACGGACCTTAGTCGGGAAAGTAATGTCTCTGTTTTTGAATATGCTGTCTAGGTTGGTCATAACTTTTCTTCCAAGGAGTAAGCACCGTATGAACCAGCAATCCCACTCCTAGGCATATACCTTGGGGAAACCAAAATTGAAAAAGACACATGTATCCCATTGTTCATTGCAGTACTATTTACAGTAGCTAGAACATGGAAGCAGCCTAGCTGTCCATTGACAGATGAATGGATAAACAAGTTGTGATACATATACACAATGGAATATTACTCAGCAATAAAAAGGAACACATTTGAGTCAGTTCTGATGAGGTGGATGAACGTAGAGCCTAGTATACAGAATGAAGTAAGTCAGAAAGAGAAAAATAAATATCATATATTTATACATGTATATGAACTCTAGAAGGATGGTACTGATTAATTTATTTGCAGGACTGCAATGGAGAAACAGACGTAGAGAACAGAGCTATGGACACGTGGGAAGGGGACGAGGGAGAGGGTGAGATGCATGGAGAGAGTAAGATGGGAACTTATAAACCATATGTAATATAGATAGCAACGGGCATTTGCTGTATGAGTCAGGGAACTCAAACAGGGGCTCTTTGACAATCTAGAGGGGTGGGATGGGGAGGGAGATGGGAGGGAGGTTTTGGAGGGAAGGGAGATAGGTGTACCTAATGGGTGATTCTTGTTGATGTTTGACAGAAAACAACAAAATTCTGTAAAGCAATTATTTTTCAATTAAAAAATAAAAACATTAGCTAGAAACTCAAGATAGAAGTTATCTCTTGTGATAGGGTCTGGAGAGGGAGAGGGGAATGAAATTAGGAATGAATCACAGAAATTTCAACTATATTGCTAGTTTTATATTTAAACTTAAGTGGTGAGTGCATGGAAGTTCGTTATGTTTTTCATTATACTTTTGTGTAAGACAGATATTTCAGTTATTATTTTTAAAACATTGGAAGTAGACTGTATAAGAATAGGTTGAATATGCAGACACCCTAAATGTAATTTTTTTAGCTAGTTGGGCATGCTTATATGAATTATTTGTTGAAAAGCTTTGCAGAAATAAGTTTTCTAGGTAAATTTGAAAATAGTGGAATTATTTGGCAGTGGAAACCTAATGTTTCAAGTCTAAAAGACAGGATGAAAGAAAGCCAGAATAAAGAAAAGTGATGCTTGCTGGGAAATNGGATGCATGCTTATATGAATTATTTGTTGAAAAGCTTTGCAGAAATAAATTTTCTAGGTAAATTTCAAAATAGTGGAATTATTTGGCAGTGGAAACCTAATGTTTCAAGTCTAAAAGACAGGATGAAAGAAAGCCAGAATAAAGAAAAGTGATGCTTGCTGGGAAATAAGGAAATGAGAGCAGGTGGCAGATATTCACTTAACGAGCTTCTTCTTATAGTCAGAATGTTGTCACACAGTGAGCCACAGAGCCATATACAAGTCATCAATGACATCTGTCCAAGTCTTAGGACTGGGAGTGATGCAGGTGAAAGAGAAACAAAAGTCTGAACTTTCCTAAAGAACAACTTACACAAGTTTCACTTAAGTCTCTCTGTTTTGGAGTTTTTTTCCCTTGTTAATATGAGCTGATTTATTTTCTCCCTGAGCATGTCATTTTACATCAAGGCTTAAATCAGTACCTTTCACTCCATGTAAGATTCTCTATCTTTTTGGAGTAGGAGTGACTCAGAAGCCCAGTTGAAATCTCAGCCTCTGTTGGTGCTGACAAATACAGGGCTTACCCAGCTCTGAAGAAGTCATCCAGACTTCCCATTGGCAGGGTTCCAGAGCTAGCCTGCTTAAGAAATCTTTTGGAAACTGGACTGCCTTCTAAGAAATTTGAGCCTACAATACTTTTTAAAAAAATCATAAAAAGTAGATAGGCATGCAGCTTGCATGATAAAATATTTTTGCACAGTTTCCATTACCTTTCCTCAGAATTGATCTTTGGCAATTATGTCTTTCCTTTGTTCCCTTATTCTCTTCTGTGCTTACCACTGTCCACTGGCATAGCAAAAAGAGGCAGGCTTTCAGTAAAATTATGAAAAGTTTCTCCCTTCATCAGCATCAGAATGCATCTCTGTACTTGTAAAAACCAAATCAAACCTCAAACAAGACAAAATAAAACCCAACTAGAAAACTAAACAAAAAAATTAAAAACCCTACTCAAAAAAATATGGCTATTAACCTTTCTATCTAGGTAAGTTCCCCCATTTTTTGTTTGTTTGTTTAGTTTTCTTTAATCGGGCTAAATACTGAAGTTTGAAAACACTCCTGATTTTCACAGTTGTGTTTAAATCCTTTGCATTCTCTTTAGGGTGTGATTCCTACAACTGCACCTTCTACTCTGGCAGGCCTGTGACCAGAACTTAACAATATATATCGCATTCCCCATGGAATCCTCATGACAGTGTAACACTTGAACCACTTAGATTTATAGTTGTACAGCTTCCCTTAGAATCTTTATGGTAAGTTTTAATGGGTGAGCTTTAGTAGGCCAAGAACCTTCCCGTGGGGGGATCTCTAAATAAGTATGTGTTACATACATTACTAATTTTAGGGTAGATTTCCAAGGCAAAATTTTTCTAACAAATTTAGTTTTTAAATTTGTATTTTCTCAACTATTTGCTTTGAGTTATATGATGTGCCAGAACAGTTCTATTAAAAGCAGCTTTTTCATTGAGCATCTCTAACTTCAGAGTAGCTGTTGAGTAGACATCAGTTCAGTCGCTCAGTCATGTCTGACTCTTTGTGACCCCATGAATCGCAGCATGCCAGGCCTCCCTGTCCATAACCAACTCCCGGACTTCACTCAGACTCGCGTCCATCGAGTCGGTAATGCCATCCAGCCATCTCATCCTCTGTCGTCCCCGTTTCCTCCTGCCCCCAATCCCTCCCAGCATCAGAGTCTTTTCCAATGAGTCAACTCTTCTCATGAGGTGGCCAAAGTATTGGAGTTTCAGCTTTAGCATCAGTCCTTCCAAAGAACACTCAGGAGTGATCTCCTTTAGAATGGACTGGTTGGATCTCCTTGCAGTCCAAGGGACTCACTCTCAAGAGCTTCTCCAACGCCACAGTTCAAAAGCATCAATTCTTCGGCACTCAGCTTTCTTCACAGTCCAACGCTCACATCCATACATACTAAAGGAAATATTTTTGTAGTTAGGATATCACATATCTTTCCAAAGTGTTTCCACTGAGACACACTTCTTTTAACTTATAGTCATTGAACAAACATTTATTTAGTACCTTTTATGTGACAGCAATGGTAGCTCATCTGCTTTTCCTCTGCTGAAGTCATATAGAATATGTCACCACAGGAGTGATGATCATGTTATCTACTCAATAACTATCTTTGCTTTTTCTTTTTAATGTTTTATTTCAGTTGGGGTATAAACATATGCTGCTGATACAAACATAAATACTTCTAATACTGCATAAAGATGCAGATTTCTTTAAGAGGGGGAGATATAGCATTAAAAATAGTCACTGTATAAATATTCATTGCTGGATTCATTAATGTCAATCGAGTGTGGTTTGATTTATAATATTTACACTTGAACATTTTCCCCCTTTGCTTATTTTTTCACCTTTTAAAAACAAAAAATTAAAACTTCATAGTGGTTCCTTAATTTAAATGCTTTAAAAAAATTTTTAAAGTGAGGATAATGTTGGACAGAGAACAAAATGTTCCCCATATAATTTAGGGAAACTGTCAATAGGAAAAGCACTGATAGGATTTAAATCAGTAAGGTATGGTAATTGAGCCATTTAATGATATAAAATAGAAAGTATAACATGAACTTTTGCCTAACTAATTAGCTATTCCCCTAGTGTCATCTTACTGCAAGGGAGTTAATTTTGAAGAGAGAGTAATTGCTGTTCTCAGTGTACACTCTCAGGGATGATAATGTTCATATTCATGGCCTCAGATACCTTATGAACTCTTAAAATTTTGTATCTCCTTCAGATACATCTCTCCTGTGTTTTAGGTACATGTCCTAGCAGCTTATTAGATGTCTGCACATGAATATCCATAGGTACATCAACTTCAACATGTATAAGACCTTACATGTCATCTACCTCCCTCCCAAAATTCACTCTTCTCATTATTCTCTAACAGCTTTATTTGAATATATGTGATAGTCAATAAACTGCATATATTTACAGAGGACAACTTGATAAGTTTGTACGTATGTGCACAGCCCTTAAACTATCAACACAGTCAAGATAGTGAACATCTCCATCCCCAAAGTCTTGTTGTGCCCCTCTGTAAGCCCTACTTTCTTCCATCCCCTCCTGTGTCACCCGTCTTTCTCTCCACCTCCAGCCGCAACCACTGGTCTGCTTTCTGTCACTGTAGAGGAATTTCAAATTTCTAGAGCAGGGTTTGCCAAAGTATGGCCTGCTATCGTGTCTCCAAGTAAAGTTTTGCTAGAACACTGCAAAACCTGATCTGTGTACCATCTAGGGCTGCTTTTGTGTTGTAACGGCAGAGTTGAGTGTTTACAACAGAAACTTTATGGCTCACAAAGCCTAAGATACTTACTATTTGACCTTTTGCAGAAAAAACTTGCTGATAGCTGTTTCAGAGTTTCAGAGTATGATACCTGAAATCATACTGAATCACACAGGATGTACTTTCCCCAACCGACTTCTTTCATTCTGCATAATTGTGAGATTTGTCCATGTCTTATACATTCTCATTAGTTCCTTCCTTTTTATTGTTAAGTAATATTACCTTGTCTGGATATACCACGGTTTATCTGTTCACCACCTGTAGATGGACATTTGTGTTATTGCCAGGTTTTGACTATTGCAAATACAAATGCAGTGGGCGTTCATAGTTAGTAATAAGAATATCTGGATCGTATGTCTAAAGAATGTTTAAACCTTGAAAGTATTTCACAAAGTAATATCAAAGTATGTCTTCAAACAAGGTATGAGAGTTCTAGTTCCTCCATATCCTGCTAGCACTTGGTACAGTTAGTCTTTTGAATCTGAGCCATTCTAATAGGTATGTGGGCTTCCCAGGTGGCTCAGTGGTAAAGAATCCACCTGCCAGTGCAGGAGATGCAGGTTTGATCCCTGAGTCAAGAAGATCTGTGAAGAAGGAAATGACAATCCACTCCAGAACAGAGGAGCCTAGTGGGTTACAGTCCATGGGATCACAAAAGAGTCAGACATGACCTAGTGACTAAACAACAACAAACATGTAGTGATTTTCAAATTGGATTGTGCATTTTAAATTGCATTTCCATGATGACTAATGATGTTGAGCATACTTTCATGTATTTGCTATCTGTGTATCTTTGATGCCTGTATTCAAGTTTTTTGCTCAGTTTTTAATTTGTTTTATTATTATTGAGTTTTGAAAGTTCTTTATCTATTTTGGATACTAGTCCTTTACTAGATATATGATTTGCAGATATTTTCTTTCAGCTGTTGCTTGTCTTTTCATTCTCCTAACACTATTTTTAGAGAGCTGAAGTTTGTAATTTTGATGAAGTCTAGTTTATCAGTTTATTCTTTTGAATCATGCTTCAGATGTCATCTAAAAGCTTTCCACAACCTAATATCATAAAAATTTTCCTATGTTTTCTTATAGAAATTTAATGGTTTTAAGTTTTACATTTATATTTATGACCTTAGTTTGAGTTGATTTTTGTATGGGGTGTCAAGTATGGATCAGATTTTTTTTTTTTTAATATCCAGTTGTTTCAGTATCAGTTATTTAAAAGACTAGTATTTCTTCACTGAACTGTCTTTCCATCTTTGTCAGAAATTAGTTGTCCATTGTATGTATGGGACTGTTTCTGGACTCTCAGTTCTGTCCCATTGATCTCCTTGGCTATCTTGATGCCAGTTGTGCTGTCTTTATTACTGTAGCTTTTTATAAGAAGTCTGGATATCAGGTATTGATAAGCCTCAAACTTTGTTTGACTAATCTAGGCCCTTCCACTTTCATATGACTTTTACATCACTGAGTGACTAACACACTTAATGACTTACAATCACTTTTCAGCTGGTGAGCTTTCGATTGAGACTGTGTTGAATTTATACATCAGTTTGGGAGGAATTGACAACAATACTGAGTTTTCAGACCTGTGAATAAGATATCTTTCTTCCTATTTAGGTCTTCCTTAATTTTTCTCAACAGTGCTTTGTATTTTCCAGTGTATGTGCTGTACTCAGTTTTGTCCAACTCTTTGCAACCCATGGACGGCAGATTGCCAGGCTCCTCTGTCCATGGGATTCTCCAGGCAAGAATACTGGAGTGGGTTGCCATCTCCTCCTCCAGGGGATCTTCCTGACCCTGGGATCAAACCTGAGTCTCTTGCATTGGCAGGCGGATTCCTTACGACTAGCGCCACCTGGGAAGCCCAGGTGTATTTTCCAAGATATGGTCTAATTTGAATTTATGGTCAAGGAACCATGCTTTGTATGACATGAATTTAATTATTGAGGCTGGATTTGTGGCCTTGAATAAGGTCTATCTTGGAAGAAAAGTTATGACCAACCTAGATAGCATATTCAAAAGCAGAGACATTACTTTGCCGACTAAGGTCTGTCTAGTCAAGGCTATGGTTTTTCCTGTGGTCATGTATGGATGTGAGAGTTGGACTGTGAAGAAGGCTGAGCGCTGAAGAATTGATGCTTTCGAACTGTGGTGTTGGAGAAGACTCTTGAGAGTCTCTTGGACTGCAAGGAGATCCAACCAGTCCATTCTGAAGGAGATCAACCCTAGGATTTCTTTGGAAGGAATGCTGCCAAAGCTGAAACTCCAGTACTTTGGCCACCTCATGTGAAGAGTTGACTCATTGGAAAAGACTCTGATGCTGGGAGGGATTGGGGGCAGGGGGAGAAGGGGACAACCGAGGATGAGATGGCTGGATGGCATCATGGACTCGATGGACGTGAATCTGAGTGAAGTCCAGGAGTTGGTTATGGACAGGGAGGCCTGGCATGCTGCGATTCATGGGGTTGCAAAGAGTCAGACACGACTGAGCGACTGAACTGAACTGAAGGTCTGTCTTGGAAAATATTTCGTATACACTTGAGTATAATATTTATTCTGCTCTTTCTGGGAAGTGTGTTGTGTAAGAGTCAGTGATGTCATGGGGCAGATAGTGTAGTTTAATTCTATCCTGTCCTTACTGATTTCCCTTCTGCTTGTTTTCTCACTTATTGAGAGAGCGCTGTGGAAACATCTGATTATAAATGTTTGATTTGCCTGTTTCTCTTTGCAGTTGCATCAGATTTTGCTTCAAATATTTTGAAACTTTTTAGGAGCATTTGTGAGTGTGAAGTCGCTCAGTCATGTCCGACTTTTTGCGACCCCATGGACTGTAGCCTACCAGGTTCCTCCCTCCATGGGATTCTCCATTTTAGGAGCATAACTTTTAAAATTATGTCCTTGTATTTAATTTACCCTGTTGTCATTGTGAAATGACTTGTTTCAAATCCAAGGTAATATTTTTTGCTTTGACATTTATTTTGTCTGATATTAATGTAGTCAATTTAGTTTTCTTTTGATTAGTGTTATGTCCTTTTGCTCTTAATTTATTTGTGTCTTTCTATTTGAAATCGTATTTTTAGACAGCATGTGTGCTAAGTTGCTTCAGTCATGTCCAACTCTTTGTGACCCTATGGACTGGACTGCAAGGCTCCTCTGTCTGTGAGATTCTTCAGGCAGGAATAGTTGAGTGGATTTCCCCTACCTTCTCCAGGGAATCTTCCTGACCCAGGAATTGAACCTGAATCTCCTGTGGATCCTGCATTGCAGGCAGATTCCTTACCACTGAGCCATCGGCGGAAGCCCAGAATTGGGTAGTATTTTTTAAAAACCGAACTTGGTAATTTCTTTTAGTTGGGTTTTAACCTTTTACATTTATTGTAGTTATTGATGTGCTTAGCTTTACAAGTGTCACGTTGGTATATTTATTCTTCTTCCCCTTTTCTCTTTCCTTTTGAATTAGTTGATTCCATTTCATTTTCTTTGTTGCCTAATTAGGTGATTCTTTGTTATTTTACCAGTTATTTTAGGGTTTAAGGTATCAAACTTACCATAGTCTACTTTCAATGATATATCGTATAGTGTATGTATTATATTACGGTAATATACATCATATTACATATATGTAAGAACCTTGTGATAGTATACTTCCATTTCTCCCCTTCTGGCCTTTGTGCTATTATTGTCATGCATATTACTTTTATTCATGTTATATTCATAAATTCCATAATACGCTGGGGGTTTTTTGTTGTCCAAATGATCATTTCCCTTTTAATAAGATTAAAATAATAATAATTTTATGTATATATACATGAGGTTTCCATTTCCAGTGTTCTTCCTTTGTGTAGATTCATAGTTCCATCTGTTATCATTTCTTTCTGCCTGAAGGATGTCCTTTGATTTTTTTTGGTAGTGTGGGTCTACTGCTAATGAATTTTTTCACCTTTTGTATATCTGAACATATCTTTATTTAGCCTTCACTTCTGAAAGGTATTTCCCAGGGTATAGAATTCTAGGTTGACAATACTTAAAAAATGTTGTTCTACTGGTTTATCGTTTGCATATTTTGACAAGAAATCTTTATTCCTTCTTGTATTCGATCCTCTGTCTTTTTACTCTGGCTACTTTTAAAAAGGTATCCCCGCCAAAATACTCTGTATCCATTATCAGTTATTCACCTGGTACTCCCCCCCAGCCATCTCTCCAGACCTAGGAAACCACTAATGTACTTCCTCTCTTTATGGATATTCCTGTTCTGACATTTCATATAAAGTGAGTCACACAACATACAGTTTGTGTGTCTGACTTCTTAGCATAATTTTTTTATGTTTCTTTTTTTAATTGAAAGATAATTGCTTTACAGAATTTTGTTGTTTTCTGTCAAACTTCAACATGAATCAGCCATAGGTAAACACATATCCCCTCCCTCCTGAACCCCCTCCCATCGCCCTCCTCACCCGACTCCTCTAGGCTGATACAGAGCCCCTGTTTTGAGCTTCCTGNTTGAAGAGTTTTAATCATAAATGGGTGCTGAATTTTGTCAAAGGCTTTTTCTGCATCTCTTGAGATGATCATATGATTTTTATCTTTCAGTTTGTTAATATGGTGTGTGAATTATGGTGTTAATATTTGTGTATATTGGAGAATCCTTGCATTGCTGGAATAAACCCAACTTGATCATGATGTGTGAGCTTTTTGATGTGTTGCTGAATTCTGTTTGCTAAAACTTTGTTCAGGATTCTTGCATCTGTGTTCATCAGTGAGATTTGCCTATAGTTTTCTTTTTTTGTGTTGTTTTTGTCTGGTTTTGGTATCAGGGTGATTGTGGCCTCGTAGAATGAGTTTGGAAGTGTTCCATCCTTTGCAATTTTTTGAAAGAGTTTTATAAGGATAGACATTAGCTCTTGTCTAAATGTTTGATAGAATTGTCCTGTGAAGCCATCTGGTCCTGGGCTTTTGTTTTGGGAGATTTTTTATCACAGCTTCAATTCCAGTGCTTGTAAATGGGTTGTTCATAATTTCTGTTTCTTCCTGGCTCAGTCTTGGAAGATTGAACTTTTTTAAGAATCTGTCCATTTCTTCCAGGTTATCCATTTTATTGCCATATAGTTGTTCATAATAGTCTCTTATAATCCTTTTTATTTCTGCATTGTCTGTCGTAACCTCTCCTTTTACATTTCTAATTTTGTTGATTTGATTCTTCTCTCTTTTTATCTTGATGAGTCTGGCTAAAGGTNATCCATTTTATTGCCATATAGTTGTTCATAATAGTCTCTTATAATCCTTTTTATTTCTGCATTGTCTGTCGTAACCTCTCCTTTTACATTTCTAATTTTGTTGATTTGATTCTTCTCTCTTTTTATCTTGATGAGTCTGGCTAAAGGTTTGTCAATTTTGTTTATCTTCTTAGTTTTATTAATCTTTACTATTGTTTCTTTCATTTCTTTCTCATTCACTTCTACTCAGATCTTTATGATTTCTTTCCTTCTAATTTTGTTGTTGTTCTTCTTTTTCCAGTTGTTTTAGGTGTAAAGTTGGTTGTCTGTTTGATGTTTTTCTTGTTTCTCGGGTTAGGATTGTATTGCTATAAACTTCCCTCTTAGAACCGCTTTTGCTGCATCCCATAGGATTTGAGTTGTCATGTTTTCATTGTCATTTGATTCTAGAAATTTTTTGATTTACCTTTTGATTTCTTCAGTAACCTGTTGTTTATTTAGAAACGTGTTGTTTAATCTCCATGTGTTTGTGTTTCTTACAGTTTTTTTCTTGTAATTATCTAGTCTCATAGCGTTGTAATTGGAGAAGATGCTCGATACAATTCAGTTTTTCTTAAATTTACTGAGGTTTGCTTTGTGACCCAAGATGTGGTCTATCCTGGAGAATGTTCCATGTGCACTTGAGAAGAAGGTGTATTCGTCTGCATTTGGGTGGAATGTCCTGCAGACATCAATGAGATCCATCTCATCTAATGTATCATTTAAGACTTGTATTCCCTTATTAATTTTCTGTTTTGATGATATGTTCAAGGGTGTGAGTGGGGTGTTAAAGTCTCCTACTATTATTGTGTTACTGTCAGTTTCTCCTTTTATATCTGTTAGTGTTTGTCTTATGTATTCAGATGCTCCTATGTTGGGTGCATAGATATTTACAATTGTTATGTCTTCCTCTTGGATTGGCCCCTTGATCATTAAGTAGTGTCCTTCCTTATCTATTGTGATATTCTTTATTTTAAGGTTGATTTTGTCTGACTTGAGGATTGCTACTCCAGCTTTCTTTTGCTTCCCATTTGCATGGAAAATAGACTTTAAGTCTATATGTGTCTTTAGGTCTGAAGTAGGTTTCTTGTAGACAACATATATATGGGTCTTGTTTTTGTATCCATTCAGCCAGTCTGTGTCTTTTGGTTGGAGCATTTAATCCATTTACATTTAAAGTAATTATTGATATATATAATTCCTATTGCCATTTTCTTAGGTTGGTTTTGTAGATCTTTTTCCTTCTCTTGTATTTCTTGACTGTGTAAGTCCCTTTAACATTTGTTGTAAAGGTGGTTTGGTGGTACGGAATTCTCTTAACTTTTGCTTGTCTCAAAAGCTTTCTATTTCTCCATTAATTTTGAATGATACCCTTGCCAGGTACAGAAATCTTGGTTGTAGATTGTCCCTTTCAGTACTTTAAATATATCCTGCCATTCCCTTCTAGCCTGCAGAGTTTCTGCTGAAAGATCAGCTATTAAGTATATGGGGTTTCCCTTGTATGTTATTTGTTGCTTTTCCCTTGCTGCTTTTAATATTCTTTCTTTGTGTTTAGTGTTTGTTAGTTTGATTAGTATGTGTCTTGGCATGTTTCTCCTTAGGTTTATCCTGTATGGGCATCTCTGTGCCTCTTGGACTTGATTGACTATTTCCTTTTCCCTGTTGGGGAAATTTTCAACTATAATCTCTTCAAAAATTTTCTCATAATCTTCCTTTTTCTCTTCTTCTTCTGGGCCCCCTGTGGTTTGAATGTTGGTGCATATGATATTGTCCCAGCAGTCTCTGAGACTATCCTCAGTTCTTTTCATTCTTTTTACTTTATTCTGCTCTTCAGAAGTATTTCCACTGTTTTATCTTCCATCTCACTGATTCATTCTTCTGCTTAAGATATTCTGTTATTGATTCCTTCTAGAGTATTTTTAATTTCAGTAATGGTGTTGTTTCTTCTAGGTCTTTGTTAATTGATTCTTCCATTTTCTCCATTTTGTTTTTAAGGTTTGTGATCATCTTTACTATCATTATTCTGAATTCTTTTTCAGGTAGTTTGCCTGTTTCCTCTTCATTTATTTGGAATTCTGTGTTTCTAGTTTGTTCCTTCATTTGTGTAGTATTTCTCTGTCTTTTCATTTTTTTCCTTTTTTTAACTTATTGTGTTTCACGTCTCCTTTTCCCAGGTTTCAGGGTTGAATTCTTTCTTCCTTTTGATTTTTGCCCTCCTTAGGTTGGTCCAGTGGTTTGTGTAAGCTTTGTATAGGGTGAGATTTGTGCTGAGTTTTTTGTTTGTTTGTTTTTCCTCTGATGGGCAAAACTGAGTGAGGTGGTAATCCTGTCTGCTGATGATTGGGTTTCTGTTTTTGCTTTATTTTTCATTTAGATGAGGTGTCCTGCACACTGAGCCTCCCATACAGGGTGCATTTAGATGGGAGTGTAGAGCTTAGGTTTATGATTCACCCATTCACTTGATT
>SJYV01029701.1:759897-771069 GCA_006410875.1 Neotragus pygmaeus
TGGGTTTCTGTTTTTGCTTTATTTTTCATTTAGATGAGGTGTCCTGCACAGGGTGCTACTGGGGGTTGGCTGATGCTGGATCTTGTATTCAAGCAGTTTCCTTTGTGTGAGTTCTCACTATTTGATACTCCCTAGTGTTAGTTGTCTGGTAGTGTAGGGTCTTGGAGTCAGTTCTCCCACCCCAAAGGCTCAGGACTTGATCTCTTTGGTGGGATGGTCACTGGAGGAGGTGGTCTTTCTTGGGTGCTAGTACCATTCTGCTTGATATGTTGTTGTTCTCATTTATCTGGTGTGTAGTCATCATTCAGCCAGGCTTTGGGTTTTTTAAGGACGAAATTGTTTCATAGGTAGCTGTAGAACCAGTTTGCCCATGGGTTCAGGATCTTCCCACATCACAGTCTTGAGCTGGAACCTCATTCTTTATCTGATCCTGTGGCCATTCCTGGTGAGTTGGACTCACTCCCTCCATTGAGTCCAGTTGGGGCTCAGCTTTCTGAAGAATCAGGACACCGATCTGAAAGAGAACCCGGAATACTGTCCCGTGGCGTGCCTCCTCATTGTCTCCGGGTTCCTTCACTCCAGCCCGGCCCAGCCTCCAGTCCGGCTGGCTCAAGGGGCCAGCATGGTTGGAATCTTGCTGGGCCCTCCACTAATGTTGC
The DNA here is from genome assembly GCA_006410875.1 of Neotragus pygmaeus. Taxonomy (NCBI): domain Eukaryota; kingdom Metazoa; phylum Chordata; class Mammalia; order Artiodactyla; family Bovidae; genus Neotragus; species Neotragus pygmaeus. The sequence goes on from SJYV01029701.1 coordinate 760,557, forward strand.
AGAAACCAATAATCAAGAAACCAAGCACCATACTCAAAAAGTTTTGGAGAACTCAGGTTTATTACACCAGTGGGCCCAGAGAAGTTAACACTTTAAGCTCTGAGCCTTAGCATAATGTTCTTGAGATTTATCCATGTTGTAGACAGTATCATTACTTTTCTGCTTTTTATGATCTTATAAGTAAGATTCCATTATGTGGATTATACCACATTTTGTTTATTCATTCATCAGTTGAAGGACATTTGGGGTATTTCTACTGTTTGGCTGCTCTGAATAATGTTGCTATAAATGTTTCTGCACAAGTTTTTTTTATGGACAAATCTTTTCCATTCTCTTGGTTATATATCTAGGAATGGAATTCCTTGGTCATAAGGTAGCTATATTTAGCTTTTAGAGAAACTGAAAAATTCTCCAAAGCAGCTGCTGCGCTTTAGATTCCCACGAGCAATTTTTCCCATTCTTGCTGACCCTAATTGTTGCTGGGCTTCCTAGGTGACACTAGTGGTATAGAACCCACCTGCCAATGCTGGAGACATAAGAGGTGTGGGTTCGATCCCTGGGTTGGTAAGTTCCCCTGGAGAAGGGCTTGGCAAGCCACTCCATTATTCTTTGCTGGAGAGTCCCCATGAACAGAAGAGCCTGGTAGGCTACAGTCCATAGGATTGCAGAGAGTCTGGCACAACTGAAGCAACGTAACACACTGCTGTCTAGTNGTGTGTGTGTGTGTGTGTGTGTGTGTAGCACAACTTATTTATCCATTCATTTGTTGATGGAGATCTAGGTTGCTTACATGTCCTGGATGTTGTAAATAGTGCTTCTATGAACATAAGGGTATGTGTGTCTTTTTGAATTAATGTGTCATTTAAGCCTGTGTTTCCTTATTGATTTTCTGTCTACATGATGTTCCTGTCCATTAACTGTCTCTTATACACATCTCATCCTTTTACATGTTTGTTGGCCAATTGTATTTCTTCTCTGGAGGAATGTGTATTCAAATCCTTTGCCCATTTTAAAATTAGATTGCTTATCATCTTTTGTTGAGCTATAAGAGCTCTTTATATACTCTGGGTAGAAGTCATTTCTCAGATACATGATTTACAGGTTTTTTCTCCCATTTTTATGGGTTGCCTTTTAACTTTCTTGAAGCACGAGTTTTTGGTGTAATATCGAACAAAACACTGTCTAACTCAAGGTCACAAAGATCTAATCCTATATTTTCTTCTAAGAATTGTGTAGTTTTAGCTCTTAAATTTGGGTCTGTGGTTCATTTTGAGATGACTTCCATACATGTTGTACAGTAGGGGTCTAACTTCTTTCTTTTGCATGTGGCTATCCAGTTGTCCCACCATCAACTTGCCTGTTGAACATGAGGATTACAGTTTCAATAATTGTATTTGTGTCTGCTAATTTTAACATTCTTATCATTTCTTGATAGATTTCAATTTGTTGATGTTTTTCACATTAAAGGTTATATTTCCCTCCTTATTTGATATGTCTGGTAACCTTTGGTTGGTTGCTGGAATGGTGAACATTATCTTGTTGGTTGCTGGATGTTTTTGTATTCTTAAAGATATTCTTGCACTTAGTTCTAAGAGGTAGTTAAGTTAATTGGGAAGATTTTTTTCTGGTTTTGCTTTTATGATTTTTTAGGTGGGTAAAGATCAATGCTTATTCTAGGGCTAGTTTTTCTGTAAAAAAAAAACCAACTAAGTACTAAGACACAGTACTGAGAAAGACCTTCCTGAGTACTGTCCTCAGTGCCCTACAAATTACAAATGTGGCTTGTGGGACCTGCTCTGAGAGGCAGGCATTGTTCCCTCTAATCCTCTCCAATTTTTTCCTCAGCAGCATGTGCAGGCATACTTTGGAGATATTGTGGGTTTGATTCTAGACCACTGTGATAAAGCAAATATGACAACGTGAATCATGCAATTGTTTTGTTTCCTAGTGCCAATAGAAGTTATCTTTATGTCTACGGCTGAGTCCCTTCTCTGTTCACCTGAAACTATCACAACATCAATACAGAATAAAAAATTAAAAAAAAAAAGTTACATTTACTCTATACAATTGTCTTTTAAAACTGGGAAAAAAATATGCATACCTTAATTTAAAAATGTTATCACTATAAAATGGTATCATCTGGTCCTTCAGTGAGTTGTAGTCTTTTTGCGGTAATAACACCAAAGATCATGGATCACACTCATCATAACAAATACAGCAATAATCAAAAGGTTTGAAATATTGCAAGGATTACCAAGATGTTACACAGAGACACAAAGTGAGCAAATGCTGTTAGAAAAAAATGAAACCAATAGATGTCTCAGTGCATGGTTGCCACAATCTTCAATTTGTTAACAAAATATATAGTATTTCCAAAATGCAATAAGGTGAATCACACAGTGCCTCGACTCATCAGCATGCTATTGAATATTTATGGGGGCTCTCTTCAGGTCTCGGGATTTCTTTTTCATGCACAGCTCTTTCCTCCCTGGTACTGTGGCTTTCTGAGTCCCCCTGGACTTGCAGCTTTGTCTTCTTATCTCAGAGTGTATTTTTTTGAGGCTTTTCCTAGGTTGTCCTTCCCTATGCTCTGGCCAGGAAACTGTCTCATGGCAGTAAGTTTGGAAACTTGTAAGGCTTACCTCCATTGTTTTCTGTCTCTCAGGAGAAAATTTTTTGGTCTCTGATGTTCAGTGTCCTGAAAACCACTGTTTCAGATGTTTTGTCTGTTGGGTTTTTTTGTTTGTTTGTTTCTATGTCATTTCTTAAACCTAGGAGTCAGAAACCTAGGAGTCAGCTTTGGCTCTTACTTCTTCCTTCACATATTAAATTATCATGTCTTAAAATTTATCTCTTTCTAACCTACGCCTTTGCCACTGCCTTAATTTAGGCTCTTATTCATTTTTCTGGTAAAGCCCATTCTTCTGGGCTTCCCTGGTGGCTCAGATGGTAAAGACTCTGCCTGCAGTGCAGGAGACCTGGGTTTGATTCCTGGGTGGGGAAGATCCCCTGGAGAAGGGATTGGTAACCCCTTCTAGTATTCTTCCCTGGAGAATTCCATGGACAAAGGAGCCTGGTGGGCTATATATAGTTCATGGGGTCACAAAGAGTCCCACATGACTGAGTGACTAACACACAGCACACACTCATTCTTTTCCTCTAGCCTAGGTTGTCCTCTCTTCCTGATCCTTTGATCTTTCTTCCCTTCTACTGGCAGAGTGGTCTTTCTAAAGCACAGATACACTCTGACTGCCTTCTTCTTTACTTCAGATCCTTCCGTAATTCCCCATTATCTTCTGGGTAAAGTCTCTATGTCCAATCCCTAGAGCAAGGCCTGGCTCATTTTTTTTTGGACTCTTTTCCTTCTTATATCTACTGCTTATTCCAGCCACACTCAGGTGATTTAATCCTTTGAAAACCTGTGCTCGTATGCACTCCTGTGCTTTACACACTGCATTGTCTGCTTCGGATGCCCGACCTTTTCCAGCCCCACCAGGCCTCCAGCCACCAGACTCGGCTCAGACACCATCTCTTACAAGTGTTTGCTTCCCTCCTGCCCTCCAGCAGTAGGTTCCTCTCTTGTTTCTCTGTTCCTCCTCTGTTCTCTCTACATCATTACTTACCACATTGTATTACAATTGTTATTTCTTTACTCTTATACAAGATAGAAATGACAGCTATTTGCTAATGATGATACAAGGTTACATACCCATTGTGTAACTAGAAAAGGGATGCAAAATTTGGGGTAGAATCATATGACCCTTGATATCAAAATTCAAAATATATAAAGGAAATAACTGAAAATAAGTGAAATGACTCAAAATATTTGAGGTACTAAATATAATTTTTATTTGATTTTATAATATTGAATTGGAACATAAGACTCAGAATGCAGTGTGGTGAAATTGCATAAAAAATAACATTAGAAAAAATTAATATTTAAAAAAGTTGCAAGTATTTTTTTTTTAATTTTTATTTTTACTTTATTTTGCTTTACAATACTGTATTGGTTTTGCCATACATTGACATGACTCAGCCATGGGTGTACATGAGTTCCCAATCCTGAACCCCCCTGCAAGTATTGTTCATCTAAGGAAGCAGGGACAATATTTATTAGAAAACTTGATGGAAATACCTGAAGCATATAACCCATTAATGTTTGTGAGTTCCATCATTTTGTTGTAGGAGAATCAGACTCGATCAAGTTGTATCATTGACTCACTTTGAAGTATATAATACACATGCATGTTTGGCCTTTGAAAATTTTTTTAAAATTTTAATTTTTATTTCATATTTGGGTGTAGTTGATTTACAATGTTGTGTTAGTTTCAGGTGTATGGTAAAGTGGTTCAGTTATACACATTCTTTTTCAAGTCTTCCCTGGTAGCTCAGCTGGTGAAGAACCCACTTGCAATACAGGAAATCCTAGTTCTATNCTGCTCGGGGTGGGGGCGGGGGGTGTGAGGGGAGCCGCCGAAGGGTGTTGGGAGAGGAGCTGCCTCAAGTAGGGGAGTGTTCGGATCGTCAGACCTGGCGGGGCATCTCCGAAGGGCGAGCTGCGCGGGCGGGGGACCACTTAGCCCACCCGGAGCGCAGGCACAAGCTGCCCTGCGCACCAGGAGCGTCTCTGCTAGGAAAGCTGCCGGGGAAATCAGCCGCCCGCCCTGGGCGATGGTAGTGGTGTCGCCGCCACTGTTTTTCTCGCTTCCCAGCGGCTGCCAAGGCCATCTTCAGTTTTATACGATTTTTCCAGCAGACTTCTTTCCTGCCTCGCATGACCCAATCCCTTTGCAGCCTTGCAGCCGCCGACCTAACCTATGGTTGGCGCCCCGTGTCCCTGTCACCTGCATTCGCCGGCTGCTTAGGGAAAGCTTCTTGTGTGCAGTATTCCCGGAATGGTCACAGTCCACTGCCGGACCGGGAGGAGCGACTGGCCTCCCACCTTTGCTGTGACTCGGGCCTGGGGTGCACTTGGAGGGCAGAGTCTGCTGACCTCTCTCCCCGCAGTGGCCATATCAGTGCTGAAGAAAAAATGTGCGCTAGGGAGGCCAGGGTGGGACTTGTGGGCAGCTTGGGAGGCGCTTGCCCTCGGGGTCTGTGCTTTCCTGCGGCTTCTGTTCCTGAGGTCCTCGACTTGAACCATCTTTGGTTTAGATTTGACCTATTTGACTACAATGTCTGGATGTGAGAGTTGGACAGTGAAGAAAGCTGAGCGCAGAATTGATGCTTTTGAACTGTGGTGTTGGAGAAGGCTCTTGAGAGTCCCTTGGACTGCAAGGAGATCCAACCAGTCCATTCTGAAGGAGATCAGCCCTGGGATTTCTTTGGAAGGACTGATGCTAAAGCTGAAACTCCAGTACTTTGGCCACCTCATGCGAAGAGTTGACTCATTGGAAAAGACTCTGATGCTGGGAGGGATTGGGGGCAGGAGGAGAAGTGGACGACAGAGGATGAGATGGCTGGATGGCATCACNACCAAGGTCCATCTAGTCAAGGCTATGGTTTTTCCAGTGGTCATGTGTGGATGTAAGAGTTGGACTGTGAAGAAAGCTGAGCGCCGAAGAATTGATGCTTTTGAACTGTGGTGTTGGAGAACTCTTGAGAGTCCCTTGGGCTGCAAGGAGATCCAACCAGTCCACTCTAAAGGAGATCAGTCCTGGGTGTTCATTGGAAGGACTGATGCTGATGCTGAAACTCCAGTACTTTGGCCACCTCATGCGAAGAGTTGACTCATTGGAAAAGACTCTGATGCTGGGAGGGATTGGGGGCAGGAGGAGAAGGGGACGACAGAGGATGAGATGGCTGGATGGCATCACCAACTCGATGGATGTGAGTCTGAGTGAACATCGGGAGTTGGTGATGGACAGGGAGGCCTGGCGTGCTGCGATTCATGGGGTCGCAAAGAGTCGGACACGACTGAGCAACTGAACTGACTGACTGAATGTGTATATGCTAATATAAACCTCCTAATTTATCCCCACCCTCTTCTTTCCCCTTTGTTAACCATAAGCTTGTTTCTGAAGTCTGGGTGTCTGTTTTTGTTTTATAAATAAGTTCATTTGTCTCATATTTTTAGATTCCACTTATGAGTGGTAATATATGACGCTTGTCTCTGTCTGCCTTACTTCACTTGGTGTGATAATCTTGGAGTCCGTCCATGTTGCTGCAGATGGCCTTATTTTACTCTTCTTTCAATGGCTGAGCAATACTCCCTCTGCACCGCACTGTCTTTCCCCTCCCTCTGTCAGTGGGCGTTTAGGCTGCTTCCATGTCTTGGCCGTGGCCAGCAGTGCTGCAGTGAACATCCGGGTGCGTCTTTTTGAATTACGGTTTTCTCTGGATATATGCCCAGGAATGAGATTTCAGAATCATATAGTAGTACTAATTTTAGTCTATTCTTTGTAGTAATTGTACCAAGTTACATTCCCACCAACAGTATAGGAGGGTTCTCTTTTCTCTACACCCTCTCCAGCATTTATTGTTTGTAGGCTTTATGATGATGGCCTGTCTGACTGGTGTGAGGTGAGACATTACTATAGTTTTGATTTGCATTTCTCTAGTAATTAGTGATATTGAGGATCTTTTCATGTGCTTTTTGGCCATCTGTATGTCTTTTTTGGAGAAATGTCTGTTTTGACCTTCGGCCATTTTTTGATTGGGGTTTTTCTTTATATTGAGCTGCATTAGCTGTTTGTATATTTTGGAGATTAATCCCATGTACGTTGCTTTTTTCCCATATTTTTTCTCCCATATATTTTCTCCCATTCTGTGGATTGTCTCTTCATCTTGTTTGTGGTTTCCTTTGTTTTGTGCTGCAAAAGCTTTAAGTTTAATTAGGTCCCTTTTCTTTTTTTTTTTTTTAAATTTTCATTACTGAAGGAGATGGATCTAAAAAGATAATGCAGTGATTCATGTCAAAGAGTGTTTTGCCTATTTTTCTTCAAAGAGTTACCAAATCCATCTTACATTTAGGTCTTTAATTTATGCTGAGTTTTTTTAAAATTAGAATATAAATGACTTACAATGTCATGTTAGTTTATGCTGTACAGTGAAGTGTATCAGCTCTCTGTATATGTACATCCCCTCCCTCTTGAAACTCCCTCCCACTTCTCTGGGTCATCACAGAGCACTCTCTGTGCTCTACAGTAGGTTCCTGATAGCCATCTGTCTTACACATGGCAGTATGTGTATATGTCAGTCCCAGCCTCCCTGCTCGTCACACCCTCCTCTTCCTCCCCTGTGTCCACATTTTGTTCTCTATGTCTGTGTCTCTGTTCCTGTCCTGTAAACAGGTTCATCTGTACCATTTTTCTTTAAAAAAAAAAAAAAATTGTTTTTATTAGAGTATAGTTGATTTACAATGTTGTGTTAGCTTTTTTAAATTAGAGGGTAATTGCATTACAGCATTGTATTAGTTTCTGCTATACAGCAATATGAATAAGCTGTGAGTATACATACATACCCTCCCTCTTGAGCCTTCCTCCCACCCCCCGTCTCATCCCTCAGGTCATCACAGGGCGCTGAGCCAGGCTCCCTGTGCCTGTGCGGCAGCTTCCCGCCAGCCATGCTTTACACACAGTGGTGTACACGTCAGTGCTACTCTCTAAGTCCATCCCACCCTCTCCATTCCCTGCTGTATCTGCAAGTTCATTCTCTATGTCTGTGTCTCTATTCCTACCCTGCAAATAGGTTCATCAATACCATTTTTCTAGACTCCATATATATGCATTAATATACAATATTTGCTTTTCTCTTTCTGACTAACTTCACTCTGTTATGGACAGACTCTGGGTTCATCCACATCACTACAAATGACCCAGTTTCATTCCTTTTTTATGGCTGAGTAATATTCCCGTGTGTGTGTGTGTGTGTGTGTGTGTGTGTGTGTGTAGCACAACTTATTTATCCATTCATTTGTTGATGGAGATCTAGGTTGCTTACATGTCCTGGATGTTGTAAATAGTGCTTCTATGAACATAAGGGTATGTGTGTCTTTTTGAATTAATGTGTCATTTAAGCCTGTGTTTCCTTATTGATTTTCTGTCTACATGATGTTCCTGTCCATTAATGTGAGGTGATAAAGTCTCCCACTATTATTGTCTTGCTGTCAGCTGCTCCTTTTATGGATGTTAGTACATATTGAGGTGCTCTTATGTTGGGTGCATATGTATTTACTTTTGTTATATCTTCTTTTTGGATTGATCCCGTGATCATTATGTAGTGTCCTCCTTTGTCTTTTCTAACAGTTTTTGAAGTCTCCCTTGGCTGATATGAGTAGTGCAGTTCCAGCTCTCTTTTGATGTCTGTTTGCATAGCTTTTTCTGTCTTCTTATTTTCTACTTCTGCTTCATTGACTACACTAATGCTTTTGACTGTGTGGATCACAACAAACTGTGGGAAATTCTTAAATAAAAGATCAGAATACCACACCACCTTACCTGCCTTCTGAGAAACCCCTATGCAGGTGAGGAAGCAACACTTAGGACCAGACATGGAACAATGGACTGGTTCAAAATTTGGAAAGGAGTACATCAAGGCTGTATGTTGTCACCCTGCTTACTTCATTTATATACAGAGGACATCATGCAAAATGCCAGGCTAGATGAATCACAAGCTGGAATTAAGACTGCTAAAAGAAATACCAATAACATCAGCAACCCACTCCAGTGTTCTTGCCTGGAGAATCCCAGGGACGGGGGAGCCTGGTGGGCTGCCGTCTATGGGGTCGCACAGAGTCGGACACGACTGAAGCGACTTAGCAGCAGCAGTAGCAGCATGCAGATGATACCACCCTAATGGCAGAAAGTGAAGAGGGACTAAAGAGCCTCTTGATGAAGGTGAAGGAGGAGAGTTAAGAAGCTGGCTTAAACTCAACTTTCAAAAAACTAAGGTCGTGGCATCTGGTCCCATCACTTCATGGCAAATGGGGGAGAAGTGCAAACAGTGTCAGACTTTATTTTTGGGGGCTCCGGAATCACTGCAGATGGTGACTGCAGCCATGAAATTAAAAGACACTTGCTCCTTGGAAGGAAAGCAGTGACAAGCCTTTGTTGTTGTTCAGCCACTCAGTTGTTGTCTCTTTACAACCCTGTGGAGTGCAGCACGCCAGGCTTCCCTGTCCTTCACCGTCTCCTGGAGCTTGCTCAGGCTCATGTCCATTGAGGCAGTGATGTCATCCCACCATCTCGTCCTCTGTCATCCCCTTTACCTCCTGCCTTCAGTCTTTCCCAGCATCAGGTTGTTTTCTAATGAGTCAGTTGTTTGTATCAGGTGGCCAAAGTATTGGAGCTTCAGCTTTAGGATCAGTCCTTTCAATGAATATTCAGGATTGATTTCCTTTAGGATTGACTGGTTTGATCTCCTCATAGCCCAAGGGGCNTGAGGCAGTGATGTCATCCCACCATCTCGTCCTCTGTCATCCCCTTTACCTCCTGCCTTCAGTCTTTCCCAGCATCAGGTTGTTTTCTAATGAGTCAGTTGTTTATATCAGGTGGCCAAAGTATTGGAGCTTCAGCTTTAGGATCAGTCCTTTCAATGAATATTCAGGATTGATTTCCTTTAGGATTGACTGGTTTGATCTCATAGCCCAAGGGGCTCTCAAGAGTCTTCTCCAACTCCACAGTTGGAAAGAATCAGCTTTTTGGCATTCAATCTTCCTTATGGTCCACCTCTCACATCCATACATGATTACCAGAAAAACCATAGCTTTGACTAGACGGACCTTCGATGGCAAAGAATGTCTCTGCTTTTTAATATGCTGTCTAGGTTTGTCATAGCTTTTCTTCCAAGGAGCAAGTGTCTTTTAATTTTGTGGCTTCAGTCACCATCTGCAGTGATATTGGAGCCCCAAAAGATAAAGTCTGTCACCATGTCCATTGTTTCTCATCTATTTGCCATGAAGTGATGGAACCGGATGCCAAGATCTTAGTTTTTTGAATGTTGAGTTTTAAGCAAGCTTTTTTGCTCTCCTCTTTCACCTTCATCAAGAGGCTCTTTAGTTCCTCCTTGTTTTCTGCCATAGGATGGTGTCATCTGCATATCTGAGGTTATTGATATTTCTTCCAGCAATCTTGATTCCAGCTTGTGTTTCATCCAGCCTGGCATTTCGCTTGATGTACTGGAATTGAGGCTTTTGAACTCTGGTGTTGGAGAACACACTTGAGAGTCCCTTGGACTGCAAGGAGATCCAACCAGTCCTCCTAAAGGAAATCAGTCCTGAATATTCATTGGAAGGAGTGATGCTGAAGCTGAAGCTCCAATATCTGGCCACTTGATGTGAAGAATTGACTCACTGGAAGAGACCCTGATGCTGGGAAAGATTGAAGGCAGGAGGAGAAGGGGACGACAGAGGATGAGATGGTTAGCCGGCATCACTGATTCAATGGACATGAGTTTGAGCAAGCTCTGGGAGTTGGTGATGGACAGGGAAACCTGGCGTGCTGCAGTCCATGGGGTTGCAAAGAGTCAGACACGACTGAGCGACCGAACTGAACTGAAACATGTATGCAACATT
>SJYV01029701.1:771487-800371 GCA_006410875.1 Neotragus pygmaeus
AATGTCTCTGCTTTTTAATATGCTGTCTAGGTTTGTCATAGCTTTTCTTCCAAGGAGCAAGTGTCTTTTAATTTTGTGGCTTCAGTCACCATCTGCAGTGATATTGGAGCCCCAAAAGATAAAGTCTGTCACCATGTCCATTGTTTCTCATCTATTTGCCATGAAGTGATGGAACCAGATGCCAAGATCTTAGTTTTTTGAATGTTGAGTTTTAAGCAAGCTTTTTTGCTCTCCTCTTTCACCTTCATCAAGAGGCTCTTTAGTTCCTCCTTGTTTTCTGCCATAGGATGGTGTCATCTGCATATCTGAGGTTATTGATATTTCTTCCAGCAATCTTGATTCCAGCTTGTGTTTCATCCAGCCTGGCATTTCGCTTGATGTACTGGAATTGAGGCTTTTGAACTCTGGTGTTGGAGAACACACTTGAGAGTCCCTTGGACTGCAAGGAGATCCAACCAGTCCTCCTAAAGGAAATCAGTCCTGAATATTCATTGGAAGGAGTGATGCTGAAGCTGAAGCTCCAATATCTGGCCACTTGATGTGAAGAATTGACTCACTGGAAGAGACCCTGATGCTGGGAAAGATTGAAGGCAGGAGGAGAAGGGGACGACAGAGGATGAGATGGTTAGCCGGCATCACTGATTCAATGGACATGAGTTTGAGCAAGCTCTGGGAGTTGGTGATGGACAGGGAAACCTGGCGTGCTGCAGTCCATGGGGTTGCAAAGAGTTGGACATGACCGAACGACTGAACTGAACTGAATTCTGCATGTAAGTTAAATAAGCAGGGTGAGAGTATAGAGCTTTGACATACTCCTTTTCAAATTTTGAACCAGTCTATGTCCAGTTCTGTTATTTCTTGACCTGCATTGAGTTTCTGAGGAGGCAGGTAAGGTGATCTGGTATTCCCATCTCTTGAGGAATTTTCCACAGTTTATTGTGATCCACACAAAGGCTTTAGCATAGTCAATGAAGCAGAAGTAGATGTTTTTCTAGAATTCTCTTGCTTTTTAGAAGATCCAGTGGATGCTGGCAATTTGATCTCTGGTTCCTCTGCCTTTTCAAAATCCAGCTTGAACATCTGGAAGTTCTCAGTTCACATACTGAAGCTTGGAGAATTTAGAGCATTATCTTGCTAGTATGTGAAATGAGTACATTTGTGCAGTAGTTTGAACATTCTTTGGTATTGTCCTTCTTTGGGATTGAAATGAAAACTGATCTTTCCAATCCTATGACCGTTGCTGAGTTTTCCAAATTTACTGGCATATTGAGTGCAGCACTTTAACAGCTTCATCTTTTAGGATTTGAAATATTTCAGCTGGAATTCTCATCACCTCCACTAGCTTTGTTCATAGTGTTGCTTCCTCAGGCCCACTTGACTTCACATTCCAGGATGTCTGGCTCTAGGTGATCATACCATTGTGGTTATCTGTGTCATGAAGATCTTTTTGTATAGTTCTTCTGTGTATTCTTGCCACCTCTTCCTAATATCGTCTGCTTCTCTTAGCTCCATACTGTTTCTGTCCTTTATTGAGCCCATCTTTGCATGATATGTTCCCTTGGTATCTGTAATTTTCTTGAAGAGATCTCTAGTCTTTCCCATTCTGTTGTTTTCCTCTGTTTCTTTGCATTGAACACTTAGGAAGACTTTCTTATCTCTCCGTGCTATTCTTTGGAACTCTGTATTCAGATTGGTTCCAAAGAATAGCAAGGAGTGATAAGAAAGCCTTAGGAAGGAAGGGTATACCCATCTGAATGTAGAGTTCAAAAGAATAGCAAGGAGAGATAAGAAAACTTTCTTAAGTGTTCAGTTCAAAGAAATAGAGGAAAACAAAAGAACGGGCAAGACTAGAGATCTCTTCAAGAAAATTAGAGAAGACAAACCTAGACAGCATGCTAAAAATCAGAGACAAAAAAAAAATCAGAGACAACACTTTGCCGACAAGAGTGCATTTAGTAAAAGCTATGGTTTTTTTCAGTAGTCATGTACAGATGTGAGAGTTAGACCATAAAGAAGGCTGAGTGCTGAATAATTGATGCTTTCAAACTGTGGTGCTGGAGGGGACTCTTGAGAGTCCCTTGGACAGCAAGGAGATCAAACCAGTCCATCCTAAATGAAATTAACCCTGAATATTCATTAGAAGGACTGATGTTGAAGCTGAAGCTCCAATACTTTGGCCATCTGATGTGAAGAGCTGATCTATTGGAGAAGACCCTGCTGCTGGGAAAGATTGAGGGCAGGAGGAGAAGAGTGTGACAAAGAATGAGATGGTTGGATGGCATCACTGAATCAATGGACATGAGTTTGAACAAATTCCAGGAGATACTGAAGGACAGGAAAGCCTGGCATACTGAAGTTCATGGGATCTCAAAGAGTTAGACATGCCTGAGCATCTGAACAACAATAATACCACCACTTTCACTCTGTATGTTTTCCTAGGTCTGAAGTGGGTGTCTGGTAGACAACATGTAAACAGATCTTGTTTCTGTGTCCATTCAGCCAGTCTGTGTCTTTTGGTTGGAGCATTTAATCCCATTACATTTAAGGTAGTTACTGATATGTATGTTCTTATTGCTATTTTGTTAATTGTTTAGGATTTGTTTTTGTACGCCTTTTTTCTTCCCTTCCTCTTTTGCTTTCTTTTCTTGTGATTTAATGATTATCATTAGAGTTGTGTTTGGATTGCTTTTTCTTTTTTGGTGTGTATCTGTTACATGTTTTGGTTGTGATTACCATGAGGAGGCTTTGATATAGCAGTCTATATATATAGTTGTTTTAAGTTGTTGGTCTCTTAATTTCAAATGTACTTCCAATATCCTGCATTTGAACTCCTTCTTCTCAGGATTACTTGTTTTGATACCATGCTTGTGTGTGGGTGATATCCTGCCTTTACTGTATTTTGCCTTTACTGGTGTGCTTTTCTGTTCAAAATGCTCTTGTTTCTAGGTGGCCTTTTCTTTTTGCTTAGAGAAGTTCCTTTAGCATTTGTTGTAATGCTCGTTTGGTGGTGCTGAATTCGCTGAGCTTTTGCTTCTCTGTGAAGCTTTTGATTTTTGCCTTGAATTTGAATGAGAGTCTTGCTGCGTAGAATATTTTTAGTGGTAGGTTTTCCCCTTTCATCACTTCAAATATATCAGGCCATTCCCTTCTGTCCTGCAGATTTACTGCGGAAAAATAAGCTGATAACCATGTGGGGATTTCCTTATATGTTGCTTTCCCTTCATTGCTTTTAATATTTTCTCTTTGTCTTTAATTTTTGTCATCTCTCTTTTTGCATGTTCCTCCTTGGCTGGAGAAGGAAATGGCAACCCACTCCAGAGCTCTTGCCTGGAGAATTCCATGGACAGGGAAGCCTGGTAGGCTGCTGTCCACGGGGTCGCAAAGAGTCAAACACAGCTGAGCGACTTGACTGACTTACTTCCTTGGCTTTATACCCTATGGGACTCTGCACTTCCTGGATTTGAGCAAGTGTTTCCTTTCCCCTGTTAGTGAAGGTTTTGGCTACTTTCTCCAGATATTTTCTCGGATCCTTTCTTTTGTCTTCTGGGACACCATGTAATGCAAATATTGGTGCATTTAATGATGGTCCCAGAGGTCTCTTAGGTGCTTCTCATTTTAAAAATTCTGTTTCTCTGTTCTGTTCTGCAGCATTGTTTTCTACCAATCTGTCTTCCCACTTCCTTATTCTTTCTTCTGCCTCAGTTATTCTTCTGTTGATTCCTTCTAGTGTACTTTTCATTTCAACTATTGTGTTCTCTCTCTTCATCAAATCTTCTAGCTCCTTGTTAAATATTTTTTGTATCTTCTTGGTCTCTGCAGTGATTCTTTATTTATCTTTTGGCCATGCTGTGCAGCATGCAGGATCTTAGTTCCCTGACCAAAGATCAGACCTGCACCCCCTGAAGTGGAAGTGTGGCATACTAACCACTGACCACCTGGGAGTTCCTTGTGCCTCTGTTCTTTTTCCAAGATTTTGGGTCATCTTTACTATCATTTTTGTGAATTATTTTTCAGGCAGATTGACTATCTCCACTTCATTTAGTTATTTTTTCCTAGGCTTTATCTTGTTCCTTCATCTGGAACATATTTCTCTGTCATCTCATTTTGTGTAACTTTCTGTGATTGCAGTCTCTGTTCTGCAGGCTGCAGGGTTGTAGCTGCTCTTCTCGCTTCAGCTGTCAGCCCCCTGGTGGGTGAGGCTGTCCAAGAGGCTTGTTCAGGCTTTCTGATTGAAGGGTCTGGCATGTGCACTGGTGAGTGGAGCTGGGTCTTGTCCCTCTCATGGGCAGGGCCCTGTCAAGGCTTGTGTTTAGAGGCAGCTGGCATCGTCAACTCAGTGGACATGAGTTTGAGCAAACTTTGGGAGATAGTGAAGGACAGAGAAGCCTGGCATGTTGCAGTCCATGAGGTCACAAAGAATTGGACACTGATTGACCAAACAAGTGCATTTCGGATGACTTTAGCAGCCGGTCTGTCTTTGGGTGGGGCTGTTTTCCCAGCCTGTTGGTTGTTTTGCATGAGCACTGGAGCCTGCAGGCGTTGGGCGGGGCTGGGGCTTGGTGCCAAGTGACGACCCCTGGGAGTGCTCAGCTAATGAGTCCTCCCTGGGGCCTCTGCCACCAGTGTCCTTGCCACCCCGCCACCTCTACCACTGGTGAGCCGCGGCCAACTCCTGCCTCCTCTGGAGACCTTCCAGAACCCACCAGTAGGTCTCTTCTGGGCTCCTGTGGAGTCACTGCTTTGCTTTGGGTCTCAGGGCACTGAAACCTTATGTGCGCCTTCCAAGGTGGCGTCTCTGCTTCCTTCAGTCCTATGCAGCTTTTGCACCCAAGCCCCTCTGGCCTGGAAAGCCAAATGCTCTGAGACACTTCCTCCTGATTGCAGACCCCAGGCTGAGGAGCCTGATGTGGAGCTTGGAACTCTCTCCAGTGGAAGAAACTGCGATGTGTTTGTTTTCCAGTTCGTGGACTGCCTGTCCTGTTGGTATGGGATTTGATTTTATTGCAAAAGCACCCCTCCTATTGTCTCGTTGAGGCTTTCTCTTTGTCTTTGAAAGCAGAATATCTTTTTTTTTTTTTTTTGGTAGATTCCAAAAAATGATTTTGGCATTTTCGTCAGAGGAGGTGAGCTCAGGTTCTTCTACTCCACCATCTTGTCCTTTTTCCGGTTTTCCCTGAAAAGAACAAAATTTGGAACTTCTCAGTGCTGCTTCTCACCAGCTGGCCTGAGAGACAGTTAAAGCTGAAGTAGAAGATCCCTTTCTGGGGTGGTTTTCAGTTCAGTTCAGTCACTCAGTCGTGTCCGACTCTTTGCAACCCCGTGAATCGCAGCACGCCAGGCTTCCCTGTTCATCACCATCTCCTGGAATTCACTCAGACTCACGTCCATCGAGTCCGGGATAACATCCAGCCATCTCATCCTCTGTCGTCCCCTTCTCCTCCTGCCCCCAATCCCTCCCAGCATCAGANCATTCCATGGACTGTATAGTCCATGGGGTTGCAAAGAGTCGGACAAGACTGAGAGACTTTCACTTTCACTTTAAGTCCAGTAGAATCAAATTGATGGTGGAGGGAGAGAGTCAGCAGTGGGAAAAGTGTGAATTCAGAAAGAGATGGGTAAAAGGATAAATAAAGGGGGAGAACACTCAGAGGAGAAGAAACGCAAGGAGGGGCCACTGCCTGGGCAGGACCAGGATGGGAAGGAGACAGTTCAGTTGGTTTTTCAAGTTTGGGGGGAAAAAAAAAGTCTTTTTTTTTTTTTTTTCATTTAAAACCTGGAGAGAGATGACTTTTTCAATGATATGTTCAGATGCTTCTCAATATCTATTAAAATAAATCTATTCATTTTGCCTAGTGCTTAGTTTTTTTTCCTAATTGAGCACAGAGGTAAAATAACTTGGGGATTTTGGAAGCTTCCCACTTTGACCAACGTAACCTTAAATCACCTCAGGTGAGTTGGACTCATTTAGGTAGATATTTAGAGAATGAGTACCATAGAATGTGAGTGGATTCTGGTAAAAACTCAACCCACAATGCAGAAGACCTGAGTTCAATCCCTGGATTGGGAAGATCCGCTGGAGAAGGGAATGGCTACTCACTCCAGTATTCCTCCTGGAGAATCCCATGAACTGTACAGTCCATGGGGTCACAAAGAGTCAGGCAAGACTGAGCAAATTTCACTCACCATAGGTGCTAAACCTAAATCTGGTTCTTGTTACTGAGGGATAGGGGGTCATATTCCTTTGAAACTTTAATACAAAAGCTTCCCATTATTTGAGAAATCACCCAGGACAAAACTCAAATCTACTCTGAGTGGTGGAGATGGAAATCTTCAAACAGAGCTAGATTGCCTACTCTATGGTAGAGACAGAAGCCTCTTCCACAGATGAAGAGAGGATAAAAGTAGACATTTAGAAACATCCAAATAAAGATAACTTCTAAGGGATATTTGAATCCAAGGAGGGACTTACCATGTAGACCAGAAACAACTGAGGAAAAGGCTAGACACAGTGGTTGCATGTATATACCATTCATGAGCTTGAAGAAGCTCGAGATTACTACTACAGATCTCCCTGGATCCTGTCTCCTGAATCACATTAAATATATTTTGCCTCAAACAGGTCTTTGCTACTGAAATTCTTGGTTAACATAATTGTATAATATTATAGTAATTTATACTCACTATTTATGATTCACTCATTTTTCCCAAAATGTCCTTTATCATTTCGGTTCAGATTAGTCACTTAGTAATGTCCAACTTTTTGGACCATATGGACTGCAGCATGCCAGGCCTTCTTGTCCATCACCAACTCCCGGAGTTTACCCAAACTCATGTACATTGAGTCAGTGATACCATGAAACCATCTCATCCTGTCGTCCCCTTCTTCCTTCAATCTTTCCTAGCATCAGGGTTTTTTCAAACGAGTCAGTTCTTTGCATCAGGTGGCTAAAGTATTAGAGCTTCAGCTTCAACATCAGTCCTTCCAATGAAGACCCAGGACTGATCTCCTTTAGGATGGACTGGTTGGATTTCTTTGTGGTCCAAGGGACTTTCCAGAGTCTTCTCCAATAACACAGTTCAAAAGCATCAATTCTTTGGCCCTCAGCTTTCTTTATAGTTCAACTCTCACGTTCATACATGACTACTGGAAAAAACATAGCCTTGACTAGATGGACCTTTGTTGGCAAAGTAATGTCTCTGCTTTTTAATATGCTATCTAGGTTGGTGGCAACTTTCCTTTCAAGGAGTAAGTGTCTTTTAATTTCATGGCTGCAGTCACCATCTGCAGTAATTTAACAAAACAAGTTAATCCAGGAAAATTATTCGATTCTATTACTCTTTCCTCAGCTTCCCCCAATGTAGAACAGCTCTGCAGTCTAGTATTGATACTGATGATCTGGAAACTTTTGATGATTACAGCCATTTTTTTGAGGAATGTGGATCTATTTGGCTTTATTTACCGTTTCCTAATGATTTGATTCTGATAATGATTATTTGGAAAATATCATAGATGTCATAAATAATGATGGATTCTTCTTATTGCATACATTATATGGCACAAAATTTAAATCCNGGAATGTGGATCTATTTGGCTTTATTTACCGTTTCCTAATGATTTGATTCTGATAATGATTATTTGGAAAATATCATAGATGTCATAAATAATGATGGATTCTTCTTATTGCATACATTATATGGCACAAAATTTAAATTCCCCCATTATTGGTGATATTAAAATTGATCCCTTGACTAAGGACAAGTCTGATGACTTCACTGTGAGAGTTGGACTGAAGAAAGCTGAAAGCCAAAGAATTGAGGCTTTTGAACTGTTGTGTTGGAGAAGACTCTTGAGAGGCCCTTGGACTGCAAGGAGATCCAACCAGTCCATTCTAAAGGAGATCAGCCTTGGATGTTCTTTGAAAGGAATGATGCTAAAGCTGAAACTCCAGTACTTTGGCCACCTCATGTGAAGAGTTGACTCATTGGAAAAGACGCTGATGCTGGGAGGGATTGCAGAAAGAAGGAAGAGGGGACGACAGAGGATGAGATGGCTGAAAGGCATCACTGACTCAATGGACATGAGTTTGAGTGAACTTCAATAGATGGTGATGGACAGAGAGGCCTGGTGTGCTTTGATTTATGGGGTCGCAAAGAGTCAGGCAAGACTGAGTGACTGAACTGAACTGATCATTGATCTCTTGACTAAGGATGCATCTGATGACTTCACTGTATTCATCTACAGTTTTATTTTATAATCAGTAAATATTTTGGGCAAAACTATATAAATATTTCATTATAAACTTTTATCATTAGTTTTAGCGTCCTTTGTTTTTCTTGCCTGAATTAATTATTAATGTGATGGTTTTACTCTTTATGATATTATTTCCAAGATATATTAAATCATTGAGTTCAGAATATGTGTGTTAGTACCTCAGTTGTGTCCCACTCTTTGTAGTCCATGGACTGTAGCTTACCAGGTGCCTCTGTCTATGAAATTCTCCAGGTAAGAATACTGGAGTGGGTTGCCATTTCCTTCACCAGGGGATCTTCCCAACCCAAATATCACACCTGGATCTCCCGAATTGCAGGATTTTTTACTTTCTTTTACTATTTGAGCTACTAGGGAAGACCAATACAATTTGTGAAAAAGAAAAAGAACAAGTTCATGGTTAACTCTTTCAGTTGAATATTCCTACCTAGAAGGTACTTTTCCTTATTCTTCCAGACTTAGATTTAATTTATTATTGTCCTACTTATTTCTCTTTTATTTTTTATTTCTCTCATTTCTTTTTTCTATTGCTTTATTTAGAGGTCTAGAAGATGGGTTTCTAGGGTATGTGCTCAGCTTACTATTGAAACTGCATTTTCACCTTTAATAATTGTGCTACTTGAAAGTGATCTGTGATGTATTATCTTATAATGATCCACGTGATCTTTCTTTATCCAATCTGTCCACATTTCTAGTGTGTGTTGTGAGACAATTCTCACTGATTATTTCAATATTTTGACACGCTCTTGGCCTTCTACATGAATTTCAAACAACAAGATAAATCGAATTTTACTTCCACTGTCATTATGATTATTGTTGTTATTGCCATTTTTATTTCAATGTCAAAAAAAAAAAAAAAAAAAACAGCTCTCCATGATTTCTATGGTCCAGGCTTTCTGAACTGAATTCATTCCAGTACAGTCGTTGGAAACTGGTCCATTTTAATCAATTAAAGTTTTTTTCACATTAGACACTTTTGATTTAGTAAAGGTTAATCTGTGAAAATGCTTTCTTACATTTAAGAAGTTATAAATAACAAATAAAAAGAAATANCAGTACAGTCGTTGGAAACTGGTCCATTTTAATCAATTAAAGTTTTTTTCACATTAGACACTTTTGATTTAGTAAAGGTTAATCTGTGAAAATGCTTTCTTACATTTAAGAAGTTATAAATAACAAATAAAAAGAAATACATTTAAAACATAAGACAATAACAAAAATAATATATGTTATACAGAGTGAGGAGAACAACAGAATGGGAAAGATTAGATAGCTCTTCAAGAAAATTATAGAAACTAAGGGAACATATTATGAAAAGATTGGCTCCATAAAGGACATAAATGGTATGGACCTAACAGAAACAGAAGATATTAAGAAGAGGTGGAAAGAATACACAGAAGAACTGGACAAAAAAGATCTTCATGACCAAGATAATCACGATGGTGTGATCACTCACGTAGAGCCAGACATCCTGGAATGTGAAGTTAAGTGGCCTTAGAAAACATCANTGGACTGCAGCCTACCAGGCTCCTCCATCCATGGGATTTTCCAGGCAAGAGTACTGGAGTGGGGTATAGATGATCTTATTTGCAAAGCAGAAATAGAGACACAAACATACAGCACAAACAAACATGGATGCCAGGTGGGAAGAAGACGGGCAGAGGGATGAATTGGGATATTGGGACTGACATATATACATACATGTATACACTGCTGATACTCTGTATAAAACTGATAACTAATGTGGCCCTAGTGTACACACAGGGAACTCTACTCAGTGCTCCGTGGTGACCTGAATGGGAAGGAAATCCAAGGAAGAGGGGATATATATGTACATGTAGCTGACTGACTTTGCAGTACAGCCGAAACTGACATAACATTGCGAAACAGCTGTATGCCAATAAAAATTAATAATAAGGAGTGTGGTAACATTGTTAATCCTGTGGGGCTTCAGGGTAATTTGAGAAGACTCGCAGTCTGTACCTGGGCAAGGCAGGTCTAGAAGGAGGCTTCACCAAGGAGTGAAACCTCTCAGGCAAGCGGGGTGGGCCAGCGAAGCTCCCAGAGCATTTTGGCATGGACATCTGTTTGCGTTTCTAACTCAGGGCCTTTTTATAGCATTTGTTCCTCTGCCAGGCCCTCCTCCAACTGCCTCCAATTAAAAAAAAAAAAAAAAAAAATCAAGTCCCATCTAACTGAAATTCTTGTTTGTTTGTGAGTTAGAGCTGGAAAAGCTTTATAGGCGTATTTTCAACAAAGAAGGAGTTTTAAAACTCATTTTATCACTTCAGATGATAAGCTGACTCTAGACAGTATCTGAAGTTCTTAAATCATTGAAAGGGCTTTAGTTATTTCACTCTTTCTTATAGGGCTCTTCTCTTCTTTCTTCTTTCCCAGAATTGTGTTTTTAGAGTGAAGAGATGAGATTATCCGAGGTGTAATTTGCAATTTGCATCCTACGTGACAGTTGAGACACTAGCTAAACTGCTAAGAAAAAAGCAACCCGTGTCTTCTTGTAATGCCAGCGTTTGCTGTTAGCATACCCCGCTTTCTGTTTCAGGGGATACTAACATTGGCACTGGGGACTTTTCGGCCTGGTGCAAATCTGTAAAACTGGTAAATCACCTATTACTTCACATTTTGAGGTGGGGCTTGATAGACGAACTTGTTTGTGAGACCAGAAAAAACGTCCCTTTGCGTTTTGCTATTTTTGATTCTATAATGTGCGTCAATCAGTGCTGACATGGTGATAAAAGCTATTGTCGCCTGTCCAGCTTTCCTGATGTGCAGGGTGGATTGAGATGGAAAAGCTTAAATATATGGGAATGAGAGCAGAAGTGACAGAGCTTTGGGATAAAGTTCTTTTTACGAAAAAAGTGCAGAGAGCAAAGAGAATTGATTAAGAATTCTGCAGTGTTTAGCACTGGGTCAGTTCTGATGAAGCTCTAGGAAAGGAAATTTATGTACACAACTGAGGCCTACACAACTGAGTGACTAAACACTTCACTTCACTGAACCGTCTGAAGGAAAGTGTGGGAAGGCCAGGGACAGAACAGAAGGCAAGGCAACAATAACAACGGCACCAAAAGGGACATGGGAGCTGGGGTAAAGGAAATGGAGCCTGGAGGACTTGGAGGGGGAGAGTAAGAGGGTGGTGACGAGTGAAGTCGTGTCCGACTCTTTGCAACCCCATGGACTGTAGCCTACCAGGCTCCTCCATCCATGAAATTTTCCAGGCAAGAGTACTGGAGTGGGTTGCCATTTCTTTCTCCAGGGGATCTTCCCGACCCAGGGACTGAACCCAGATCTCCCGAATTACACGCAGTTGCTTTACTGTCTGAGCCACCAGGGAAGCCCGAGAGAGTGGTCAGGGTAGGTAAGTCTTCCCAACATCATCTGAACAGGTACCACATGCCAGGCATGGTCATCTCTGTCTCACTAGTGTCCTAAACAGTTATCATTATCATCCTTGTTTTATTATTATTATTTTTACACTAGGTAAATTTTATTTTATTTTATTTTATTTTTTTTTACTTTATTTTACTTTACAATACTCTATTGGCTTTGCCATACATCGGATCTTAGTTCCCTGACCGGGGATTGAACCCCAAGCATTGGGCAGTGTGTGTGAGCCCAGAGTCCAAACCACTGCACTGTGAGGGAATCCCTTATCCTCATATTAGATAGGAGGCATCTGCAGCATGAAAGGAAGTCATTTTTCAGTTTCGCAGCAGCCCTTTNACCGGGGATTGAACCCCAAGCATTGGGCAGTGTGTGTGAGCCCAGAGTCCAAACCACTGCACTGTGAGGGAATCCCTTATCCTCATATTAGATAGGAGGCATCTGCAGCATGAAAGGAAGTCATTTTTCAGTTTCGCAGCAGCCCTTTCAGGGATCAAAGCACAGCAGTCTTGGCTCCTGTTCATACCCCTCACCATTACACTGGAGTCAACAAAGGGTGGGATGAAAATCACAACTTAAGGTGAGGATTTTTCAGATTATTTCGCCTCTCCCAGCCTCTACTCTTGCATTAGTTTTCCATCTTCTCAAACCCAAGTACTCCTGTCCTTTTTGTTTTCGCATTCTCTCCATAATCGGTTGCCTTCTGTTTCAGTTCAGTTCAGTCGCTCAGTCGTGTTTGACTCTTTGCGACCCCATGAGTTGCAGCACACCAGGCCTCCCTGTCCATCACCAACTCCTGGAGTCCACCCAAACTCACGTCCATTGAGTTGGTGATGCCATCCAACCATCTCATCCTGTCATCCCCTTCTCCTGCCCCCAATCTTTCCCAGCATCAGGCTCTTTTCAAGTGAGTCAGCTCTTCACATCAGATGGTCAAAGTATTTGAGTTTCAGCTTCAACATCAGTCCTTCCAGTGAATACCCAGGGCTGATCTCCTTTAGGATGGACTGGTTGGATCTCCTTGCAGTCCAAGGGACTCTCAAGAGCCTTCTCCAACACCACAGTTCAAAAGCATTAATTCTACGTTCAGCCTTCTTTGTAGTCCAACTCTCACATCCATACATAACCACTGGAAAAACCATAGCTTTGACTAGACGGACCTTTGTTGGTAAAGTAATGTCTCTGCTTTTTAATATGCTGTCTAGCTTGGTCATAACTTTCCTTCCAAGGAGTAAGTGTCTTAATTTCATGGCTGCAGTCACCATCTGCAGTGATTTTGGAGCCCCCCAAAATAAAGTCAGCCACTGTTTCCACTGTGTCTCCAGCTATCTGCCATGAAGTGATGGGACCGGATGCCATGATATTAGAAGACAGGATGCCTTCCGTTTATGTAATCCAAAAGAATTTTAAAAATTATTGGAAGAAAGTATAGTGGACACCTAGAAACTGCTCGTTCCACGGGATGCTGGCAGTTTTAAAAACTGGAGTGCGCTTAGGTTACAAAGGACCCTTGCTTGTGTGCTTACTCACTCAGTTGTGCCCTACTCTGTGATCCTATGGCAAGCCAGGCTCCTCTGTGCGTGGCATTCTCCAGGCAACAGTACTGGAGTGGGTACCCATTCCCTTCTTCAGGGGATCTTCCCGACCCGGGGAACAAACCTGGTCCCCTGCATTGCAGGCAGATTCTTTACCATCTGAGCCACCAGGGAAGCCCACAAAGGACCCTTATCCCCAAGTTTTTCCACCAAAGGGAAAGCAACCGTTGCTGTCTTCTTCTGTGCCATTTCATCCTCCCAGTGNCTATTTGGAACCAGTCTGTTGTTCCATGTCCAGTTCCAACTGTTGCTTCCTGACCTGCATACAGATTTCAAGGAAAAATGGGCACTAAAGAGTTGGGTACATTGTTTCCCCCAGTAGTAGAGGTTAATGTTCAACAGTTTATACAAACCTTATCCCCATTGCAGGTAGAATCAGTTCTACTATATTATTCAGGGTGCTCCAGAGAAACAGTACCAATAGGATGTGTGTGCATACAGGAAGAGATTTACTATAAGAAGTCGACTCACACAATTATGAAGAATAGTAAGTCCAAAAATCTGCAGTGTGGACTGGCAGGTTGGAGACCCAGACAGTCCGTGTTGTAGATGAAGTCCCAGTCTGCTTTGCCTCTTGGCTAGGAAGGCTGGTCTTTCTGCTCTCTTCATGCCTGCAGCTGGTTTGGTGGGGCACACCTGTATTATGGACGGTGATCTGCCAGATGTTGCCAATTTAAATGTTAGTCTCATCCGAAAAACCCTCCTGCGACACACATAATTTACCATCATATTGTTAAAATGAATAGTTCTGTAATAAATTTCCTTAGGCAGTACAGTATATGAATATGTCTGCCCCCAACACCCCCCCCACCAGTTCATAAAAATGTTTACTGTAAAGGAAAAAAGTGTCTTACTTTGTCACATCATTTTGTAATCCTTTAAGGTTTTATGGGAACACTATAGATTTTTTTGAATTATTGGCATTGATCAGTGAACTCTTGGAGATACTTGTTTTGAATAGAATGTGGCCTGTTTGTATTCCAGACAGAAGCAATGAAAGCCTCATTAGTCTTTGTTTGAAACCATCAAGATCTCACCTGACATTTTAGGTTCATGGTCTGTAAAGAATTCACAGGAATCCTGTTTGGTTGTCTATTGGCAACATTTAAAAAATTCCACAATTGCTATGCCTCTGGTGGGAACAGCTGGGGACCTCTTTGAGCTAGCCATCTGCACAGACAATTCTCAGGATGGCTTTATTTGCTGAGATTAGTCCAGGCACATAACAACAACTGCACCTGGATATGCTTCATCCTTGCTGTAAGGATGGTGTCTCTGGGAGCGTTTTTAAGCCACCCTCTAGCCCCCAAAGGCCTGTGACTTTGTTTCTGTGCAGGGGAGATATTTTTGATGATGGTACTTTTTTTTCCTTGTAAATTCAAGTGATAATTTGAAAAACTCATCAAACTCAAAGAAATCTTATTCAGCCTTGAAAATCTGCATTCATTATCATATTATCAAATCTCATTGTTGTATCATAAAGCTGAAACCATGCAGACAACGTCTCTGGTCATAAATGACCACACACAATGTGGGCAAGTAGCTGTAAAGCTTGCATAGTGCTAAGCATGGTGTTGATTGGGAAGGATCACTTCACCTGCTGCTCCTACATGGTCCAGTTATGTCTAGGACGTCGCATGTCTTTGGGATTTCTTTTCTCAGATGGTTCTTTTATGTTCCACATGCTCTACAGGCAGGGCCACTCTCTCCCGGCCTCTCTCCATTGTCCTCTTTGTAGGCAGTTGTATTCCGGGCTCCAGGGAAGAGCTCTGCTGTACTTCACCAGCCACGATGTTCTGCTCTCATTCATGAAGGTACTGAATGCTACTCCCAACCTACCTTGAGAGTATAACAATTATGTAAATGTTAATAGTTTGATTTTAAATCTCATTGATACTTAGAATGTGTTTTATTACTGTGGCTAAGAAAAAATAAAGTTCCAGAATGCCATGTTGATTTGTATAAATTTGAAAATGACGTTCTTGACTAACATACAGACACACTTCTTACAAAAATAACCTTTAACAAAGATGTATTGTTTTACAGTCAGTAAACACCTACCGAGTCCCTACTGAGCCCCTGTGCAGAGCACAGATGCTTCAAGATTGTGCTTTTCTTAGATCAGGTTGACTGGTTAGCATCCTTTTCTTGTGAATTTCTGAACATTTTATCCCCAGATCAATAGATAAATGTGGCAGGTGTCTTATACTATTTCCCTTAGCTTAGCTTTAGACTGTCAGGAACGCCTGTCCATTGGATTAATGGCTGCTAGCAACTTCCTTGGGGGGGTCTGTAGAACCTCACAGCTGTTTGCAAGCAAAATGGCAGAAACCGCCCTGGAGTCTTCATGCTCTCAGTCTCCACTTGTGCTGCCTTCCTTCGGAAACTTCTTTGTTCTCAATTTTTTTCTATTTGAAATTTTAGATATCTGTTGTCCAGTCTGGTAACTCAATCCCATCCATTACTGATTTTTGCAGAGAAAGGTAGGAAACTGAGATGGTTGACTAAAATGCCGGTAAGGTCAAGGCTTGTTATAAAGAAATCAAAGGGAATGATTATCATCATCATCGTCTTATCTTCAGGCAGAAAAAGGGAGGTAACACGCCGCTTTCCTTAGCTCATAATGGTGCATCATCAGCCACCTTTCTCCTTGCTCCTCTCTCCCTCCATCAGGCTTTTCTCCCAGAGTTTTCCTGAACTGCAGCTGCAGATGTGGGATACATACTGGTTGAGGCCCTGGTGCTCTGTCAGCAGCCATCTTTTTCTTTCTGAACCTATGGCTTTCATGTTTTATTTCCCCCACAGTCACCCATCCTTAGAAGACTCCCTCAGCCATCCCTTTTCTAATCAATTACTATATTAAAACCAGCCCTACAGAACAGCTCCCAGTGGGTGAGTAGGATGTCTCAGACATATTTGCCCTGTGAAACCTTTATTTGCCCTCGAAAGGGACTGGAAGCCTAAGAGACTTCTCAATCTCTACCTTTTTTGCTTTTTTCCCCCCTACTATGGCCTGTTATAGCCAGACTTGCCTGTTGGATGTTTCTGAACTCTCTGGTCCAAGGCTCTTTCCCAGCTGGAATTGTCTGTGTCTACAGGTTCAAGGAGTTCCATTGTTTCAGTTTATTCAGCAGAATGGCTCTTATGGTATCCAGTCTTCCTTGGTGAGGGAAGGGTCCTGCTCTCTCTCCAGACTGTCTGGGTGGCATTGGTGGTACAGTGGTGAACACAGCTGCCTTCCAGATTACCTGGGTGCTGGGACTGGTCTCAGTGACAAGAGAACCTCTGTTGCAGTCAGGCTGTTCACTGCACTGTGCCTCAGACATCCTACACTTCATCCACCTCTGGATTTTGCACAGATCCTGCCACTTTACTTCCTTTTGTCCAAGCCCTCGCTCTTAAGTGTACATTCCATGTTTCTCAGCCCTTCCGGCCCTCACTTTTCTCTGGACTCCTGCACTGTATATAGTGAATACTTCCTGACTTAATGCTTCTCTTTCCTTTTGTGCTTGCACACGTTTGCGTGACCTGAATTGGATGTTAGGAGGGATGTATTTTATACTTCTCTTTACCCTTAGTCATTCATGGTAGTTACTTACTAAAATACACAAAATTCTTTTGGACATATGTCTGCCCCTCACACCAGAAGATGTGACTTCAGGTGGGATTAAACATAATTTCAGAAGGGATAGAGCCTTCATCTTGTCTCTTGTCAGATTGACTGCTCTAACTTGGTAAATGTGGGGAAGAGCTTCTCTCTCTGTTGTTGGTTTCTGGCACTTCCAGAAATGTTATTTTTAAGGCAGGCCTGACCATACCAGCTGCCCACACTTGAGGGTGTCAGAATGGTGGCCTGGAGCAGTGCGGGCTGTGGAGGTCTGCTGGTGAGGCTCCTGCCCTGTGCCAGCTGCTGCGTGGTCCTTCCTCCACCTCTTTCACTCCTCCTCTCACCAGTTTGCCTTAACTCCAGATCTGAGTGTGAACTAACCCAGAGAGGGTGGTAGCTTGGTTGCTGAAGTCTGATTTGTGCTTCAGACTAGCTTTATCTGCGCCTGTCCCATGAATGGAGCAGACAGAAATGGAAGTGAGCAGAAGGCAAGGCTAGGAAGCCTCTCAAGGGGCTTGGAGACCTGCAGGCAGCCTCTGTCTTCTACAAGCAGCGCCAGTGGTGGAAAGTCTGCATTGTGCCCGACACTGAGTCAGTGCTTTAGAAAGGAGAGAACACTGACCGCTTTACTCGAGGAAGTGGAAAGCAGGGGACCTGAATGATTTGGTAAAGGTCGGGCAACCAGTACTAGCAGATTGGGATGCAAATCCAGGTGCAATGGGCTCCCCAGTCCTTGCCCATGGACCCCCAGGGTCTGTCACCTTTCTAGGAACGTCTCCTGGGTTCCTTCCTATTCTGAGCCAGGTGACTTTAGTCAGATGTCATGCTTGAAAACCCCCAGAAGCCTCCCTTTACCGTCTCTTCTCTTTCCAGTCCCTCTGCACATCTTTACCAGACTGAGTTCTCTGGTCCCTCTTCTGTCGTTACTTGTCTCCTCAGGAACCTGCAGTGGTTCCCCATTGTTACCAAAACACAAACGCTTTGGCCTTGCATTCCAAGCCCTGTCCAGCCTCTGTCTTCCTCACAGACTTCATCCTCCTCTGCTCTCTCTGTTGGCTCTGTGAACCCACATGCCAGCTACATGTTCTGGCTCTGGACATGACCTGGAGCAGTCCCACTTGCTGCTCCACAGATGTGTGTCTTTTAACAGCCAGGTACAAGCCTTCTGTGAATCCTGGAATCCTATATCGCGGCATGGTGAAAGCCCTGCATACTTACAACTTTGCTCAACTGGTGTAACCTACTAGGCTCCTCCTCTCAATGGGATTTTGCAGGCAAGAATACTGGACGGGGTAGCCATTCCCTTCTCCGGGCGATCTGCCTGACCCAGGGATTGAACCCAGGTCTTTGGCATTGCAGGCAGATTCTTTATCATCTGAGCCACTAGAGAAGCCCTTGTGTTTACTTTATTTCTTATTTTCTCCCTGCACTTTGACTGGAAGCCACTTAAAGCATCACTGCACATTTTCAGTGATAAGTGAAGTTGCTCAGTCATGTCGGACTCTTTGCAATCCCATGGACTGTAGCCTACCAGGCTCCTCCATCCATGAAGTTTTCCAGGCAAGAGTACTGGAGTGTGTTGCCATTTCCTTCTCCAGGGGATCTTCCCGACCCAGGGATCGAACCCACGTCTCCCACATTACAGGCANTTTGCAATCCCATGGACTGTAGCCTACCAGGCTCCTCCATCCATGAAGTTTTCCAGGCAAGAGTACTGGAGTGTGTTGCCATTTCCTTCTCCAGGGGATCTTCCCGACCCAGGGATCGAACCCACGTCTCCCACATTACAGGCAGTTACTTTACTGTCTGAGCCACCAGGGAAGCCCAAAGTGAAAGTGTTAAGTTGCTCAATCATTTTGCCCAACTCTCTGAGACCTCATAGGCTGTAGCCATGAGACTTCTCTGCAAGAATACTAGAGTGGGTTGGAGGGAATCTTCTCAACCCAGAGATTGAACCTAGGTCTCCCACATTGCATTGCAGGCAGATTCTTTACCATCTGAGCCACTAGGGAAGGTGGTAGTCAGTAAACATTGGTTAAATAAGTAAATAAACCATGCTCTGGTGCTCTGTCTCACTAGGGTTTTGCTTTACATTAGTATATTTTCCACCACACTAAAGGTTACACAATTTGAAAAATGAAGAAACTAGGATCTTGCATAAATTTCTGATTGGGGACTTCAATATATCGAGCTATATATGAACTTTATTGTTCTTATAGATTGATGTACAAAAATATTGGTATATTGATTGCTAGTGGAGCATGGTGGAGGAGGGTGAGGCCACAAAAAATATTGGTTATAATAAATGTTAGGTTCTTTTTCTTTTAGCTTATGATATGCTAGATAACTAAGTAAATAATGCACATGGCAGAAATAGCTGGATAAGATTATTTAATATTGCTTTCAATATAATGATTGTCCTTGGGACTAAATTAAGCATTCTGTGATTCACTATATAAAATCAGAGAACCAAAACTGTGGCTGCAGTTTCCCTTAGGCCACTCAGTTGTTTTCAGTAGATTTACCTTTTTAATTATGTTTTGCTTAGGCTAATTTTAAAATCACTTTGCATTCCCTGAGAGCAGTGTTCTTCACATGTCAAGGGGACACACATTTAACAGTCATAAAACTGTCTGTAAAAGCAAAGCTCTCATTGCCCCCAGAGGGTCTTTTTTTAAAAAAAAAGAATCAAAATGTGCAAGCTCCTAAAAAAAATAGCTTAACAAAGTACGAACAACAGCTTAAGGGGCTATATAAATCATTTTCTACATCCCTTACCCCACTTTGTGCTCTAAAACCAAAAGAAACTCCTTCAAGGAAATGTATCTACCCTGCTACAAATTGGAGTATTAGCTGAAGTTAATGGTAGAGGATGACAGAATAAACTAATAAGAGCATTAAGTAAATCTTATTAATTAAAAATGAGTATATGAGAGAATAGCATTGAAACATTTGTATTACCATATGTAAAACAGATGACCAGTGCAAATTCGATGCATGAAGCAGGATACCCCAAAGCTGGTGCCCTGGGACAACCCAGAGGGATAGGGTGAGGAGGGAGTTGGGGGGAGGGTTTCAGGATGGTGGGCCACATGTATTACCCATGGCTGATTCATGTCGATGTATGCAAAAACCATCACAAGATTGTAAACTGATTATCCTCCAATTAAAATAAATTAATTTTTTAAAATGAGTCTTCTCATGAAAGAACACAGGATGTTATAAAGCTTGGGTCCTGGAACTGACCTTTGATTTATTACATGAGTTTGAGAAAGTAATTAAGTCTCCCCTCCCACTCGTTCCACCAGGATGAAAACATAAATCTTTTTTAGGGTCTCGTTGAGTCATTGTGGAAACAGTATGTACTACATATTATTGCTAAACACCATTGGGAAGAATAATCAGGAAAATTTATGAACCAAGAGTTTAAAAGAGTAGCGTAAGTTACTTACTTAGCAGTTTTGATTGGCCTTTGGTTGAGAAAGAGCTGAAAGTGTTGACCAGGTTTCCTGAAAAGAAACATATACAGAATTTANATTGGGAAGAATAATCAGGAAAATTTATGAACCAAGAGTTTAAAAGAGTAGCGTAAGTTACTTACTTAGCAGTTTTGATTGGCCTTTGGTTGAGAAAGAGCTGAAAGTGTTGACCAGGTTTCCTGAAAAGAAACATATACAGAATTTATTTTTCACTTAGTGATCACAGAAACCGATTGTGATTAGTTTCATTATTGAGAATGTGATTTCAGCTCCCTTGAAAAAGATCCCAGATAAATTAATTGGGTTATGAAGTTTATTTTTAATTCTTATATTATTTGATTTATTATTATTATTTTAAACGCACTATTTATTTGACTGTGCTGGGTATTAGTTGCAGCACATGGGATCTTCTGATCTTTGTTGAGACACGTGAGATCTTGTACTAATAGTTGAGCGTGTGGGATCCTTAGTAGCGGCATGTGGGATCTGGCTCTCTGACCAGGGATGGAACCCGGGCCCCTGCGTTGAGAGCACGGTCTTAGCCACTGGACCACCAAGGAAGTCCCTTCTTATATTATTTTTAAAAATGAGTGTTAAATAGTGTAATGAGGTTTAGTCCTCACTTTCCTGTGGATGAATTTTGTGAGTGACTAAATGAGTCTTTAGCAAACTAAGATTCTACTTCACAGGAGTATTTTGAGAATAAGCTTTAGACTGTGTAAGTTCTTACGAAAGGAGTTAGGGCTCTTTGGAGAAATGGCTGATTCCATGACTGGGCCAGGGGAAGCGAGTAACTTCTTATGCTGTCACAACATGAGGAAGTTGTCATGAAAATATGGGCATGTTGAAATGACACGGGGGCTAACTGAAAGGAGCTTGCAAAAGCTAAGTCTGGGATAGTCTGAACAACAAAATAAGTAGTAGTAGTAACGGATTACAATCACTAGAAAAAATAAATATCTATGAGTCCATGCTTCTATGAGCAAATAATTGAATACATTTCAATTGAATACATTTGAATAGATAAATGAGGGAGAAGGAGCAGCTCTTGCTAGGGTAGAATTCTCATTAGTAAATATAGAGGAAATGATGGAAATAGAAAATCACTATTCGGCAGCCAGCACAGTAGTGACTGTTGCAGACCACATCCGCCTGTGTGTGTATGTATGTCTGCTAAAAGTAATAGATGGAGGTATGGTGAGAAGCAGGGTGTTTGAAATATCTCTTCACAAGATACTTAACATTACAAAGAGAGAAGAACTAACTTTACAGAGGGGAAACCTAGACAAATACCACATTTAAACAAGTGTTCCAAGTTAACACCATCTGTAATGAGACCTGACCGAAGCCTGTCCCTCTTGCTACAGTCCTGCATGATGAAAAGGGCGCAGCGTCACCTCAGTGATGGTGTTTTTCCCCCATTGTTTTCAATTTTACTTTTTTATCTCGAAAAAATTATAGATTCAGATGCATTTGTAAGAAAAATACAGAGAGAGAGCCCATGTATCCTTTACCCCGGTGGCAACGGGAGTTGTAACACAGTGGTATAGCATCATAACTGAGATACTGACAGTGGTGTAATCAAGGTACAAGCATTCCTGTCACCACAAAGATTATTCCTGTTGCCCTTGTCTAGCTAACCTCCTTTTAAAAAGTTGGGTTATTTTTCCTGGTTGTGAGTTGTAAGAATTCTTCGTATATTCTACATCATACAGATTTTTATCCTGTCTGCTAATAGAGTAAATCATACTGATTATTATTTTAAATTATACTAAAATGCACATAATATTTGCCATCATAACCATTTTTTAGTATACAATACAGCAGTATTAAGTAGATTCATAGTGTTGTGCAACCGTTGCCAACATCCATCTCCAGAATTCTTTTCATGCTGCAAAACTGGAACCAAAACTATCCCTCTTAAACAACTCCCTGCTAAACCCCTGGAAAAGACCCTCCACCTCCTTTCTCTGTGAGTTTGGCTATTCTAGGTGACTCATATAACTGGAATCATAAAGGGCTTGTATTTTTGTCACTGGCCTGTTTCACGTAACATGGTGTCCTCAGGGTTCATCCACATTATGGTATAGTTTTCCTTACTCTCTGAGGCTGAATAGCATCACATTGTATATATATACCGTATATCTTGTTTATCCAGCCATCCATCGATGGACCCTCAGGTGGCTTCCGTCTTTTCTGTTTATTGCAAATAACACTGCCAGGAGCCTCTTCCAGACTCTGCTTTCAGTTCTTTTGGCTGTGTTCCCTGAGGTGGAATGTTGGGTCACTGTGGTATCTAGATTCTTTTTTCTCTCTCTCTACTTTTCTCTTCTCCAAGCCCTGACTGTCTTTGAGTATCTTTCCTTTTAGGGATTTAGGTTTTTAAAGTTTGTATCCATTTTTTTTTCTTTAAATAACACCGTAAACCTTTCATTAAGACAGTTGTTCAGAGAATACAGTGGTTACTGAATTTCCTGGATACGTGGCCAGAAACCCCTTGTCTGCCCGCGTTTTTGCATCTGTACCCCAACATTACCAGATAACAGGCTGTCATTCCAGCTCTGAATAAACACATTTAGTAGGTGTAACTTGTAGAAGAAAATGTTATCTGGAATGCAGCATACACCTTTCTCTCCAAGCTGTGTCTCTCTTACTTTTACTGCACTTCAAGAAAGAAAAATGGTACTTTGGAGGAGAGAGGATAAGAGAGAGCAACAGGTAGAAGAACTGAGAAAAAAAATTATGAAGAAACACAAAGGAGGGTAAGGGGCGGGGGCAGCAAGGAGGGTGAGTGAGCGTAGGAGAGGCTGGGCAGATGGCCCAGGGTCAGGCTGCAGGACGCCCTCCACCTTTGGATGGGGCAGAGCCCCGGTCCCTCTGGATCTTAAGATCCTCTTATGCCATAACAAGAGGGTGACTAACCCAGAGGTTACTTGGGCCAGAATGTGTTTAATCAGCATCTACAAAAAGCATTTCTTGAGCATCTGCCATCCGCAGTCTCCTGAACTCAGTAACCACCAGTCTACCAGCCAAGGAGTGAAAAGACCAAACCGCTGTTTCAGGTGTTGAGTTCACTACTCTGTGGACAGGAGGCCCTTAAATTCTCCCAGTCCCTTCTCTGTCTCTTGCCCAGCCTCATCTTTCTCTAATCCTGGGGCTGGTAGATCAGAGGTGAGGCTTGAGGGTCTGCCTTTTTGCTCTCTCTGCTTAGAGGCAGAGGTCCTGCCATAACAAACTGTTAGATCTTGCCTGGCTTGAACTTTGTCTGACAAGGAGTAATGCCCTCTTTTCCAGATAACAGTATTAAAGATTCCTGATATATTTAAAACAGTTTCCCAAGCAAGCATGGTGGTTCTTCTTGCTTGTATTTTTGGTAACCGTAGGATTTGTGTGAAATATATCCAGGCTTGGAAGCAGACCTGGGACCCCGAAGATTTAACAGTTTTACCCTCAAATTAATTTGCTTTGTTTTTGGTTTTTGGCTGCACTGTGCAGCTTGCAGGACCTAGTTCCCTGACCAGAGACTAAACTCAGACCCTTGGCAGTGAGAGCAAGGAGTCCTAACCAATGGATAGCCAGAGAAGTTCCCTTACTCCAGAATGAAGCCCACTGTATTTTTAGAATAATGTAATTACAAAGAAGTTGTGGCATCTAAGCCAACTTCTGTGTACAGGAGCCAAGAAACAGAGGTAAAAAATACAGACAGGCTTGATTGATCTTAATACATGAGTGATATTGTACTGTCTCTGGCACAGTTTGCTGTTTACATGTCTGATCTAAAGTTTCTCTTAAAAAATCTAAGATAGTTTTCCTTACAAATGTGATCCCTATTCTAGAACTTCAATTTGACGGAGAGCTAAAACAGATGGGAGCAGAGCACAGTGAGTGATTTGCCTACAGAGATGCTTATGAGAAGGTCATAAACCAGCAGTTCTCAACAAGGGTTATTTTGCCTCCAGGAGCATGTAACAACTGGAGACATTTTTGATATCAGCCCTGGGAGGAGGTTCTGTTGGCATCTAGTGGGTAGAGGCCAAGGATGCTGCCAAACATCCTATAGTGCAAGGGGCAGCCCCTCAGCAAAGAGTTATCTGGTCCAAAATGGCGACAGCACTGAGGTCAACAGTCATAAGTGTGCGTGGACGATATCACATGGTCTGATTGATAAACCCAGTTATACTAGGAATAAACCCAGGGTGGTGCCCACATTTGTGGCTTTAGTCTCTAGGACTTTTTAGTACTTTTTTCTTCCAGATTTATATTTTTAAATCATATTATATTTTGTTGTTCAGTCGCTCAGTCATTGTCTGACTCTTTGTGACCCAATGGACTGCAGCACGCCAGGCTTCCCTGTCCTTCACTGTCTCCTGGAGTTTGCTCAAACTCATGTCCATTGAGTCAGTGATGCCANTCTTTTTTGTACAGTTTTTCTGTGTGTTCTTGCCACCTCTTAATCTCTTCTGCTTCTGTTAGGTCCATACCATTTCTGTCCTTTATCGAGCCCATCTTTGCATGAAATGTTCCCTTGGTGTCTCTGATTTTCTTGAAGAGATCTCTAGTCTTTTCCATTCTGTTGTTCCCCTCTATTTCTTTGCATTGTTCACTTAGGAAGGCTTTCTTATCTCTTCCTTGCTATTCCTTGAAACTCTGCATTCTGATGGGTATATCTTTCCTTTTCTCCTTTTGCCTTTAGCTTCTCTTCTTTTCTCAGTTATTTATAAGGCCTCCTTAGACAACCATTTTGCCTTTTTACATTGCTTTTTCTTCGAGATGGTTTTGATCACCTCCTCCTGTACAGTGTTACAAACTTCCATTCATAGTTCTTCAGGCACTGTATCAGATCTGATCCTTTGAATCTATTTGTCACTTCCACTGTATAATCATAAGGGATTAGATTTAGGTCATACCTTAATCAGTTAGTTCATTCATTCAGTCCTGTCTGACTCTTTGCTACCTCATGGACTGCAGCACACCAGGCTTCCCAATCTGTCACCAACTCCTGGAGCTTGCTCAAACTCATGTCCATCGAGTTGGTGATGCCATCCAACCATCTCATCCTCTGTCGTCCCCTTCTCCCCTGCCTTCACTCTTTCCCACCATCTGGATCTTTTCTAATAAGTCAGTTCTTTACATCAGGTGGCCAAAGTATTGGAGCTTCAGCTTCAGCATCAGTCCTTCCAGTGAATATTCAGGACTAATTTCCTTTAGGATTGAGTGGTTTGATCTCCTTGCAGTCTAAGGGTCCCTCAAGAGTCTTCTCCAACACCACAGTTCAAAAGCATCAGTTCTTTGGCACTCAACTTTCTTTATGATCCAACTCTCACATCTATACTTGACTTCTTGAAAAACCATAGCTTTGACTAGACAGACCTTTGTCAGGAAAATAATGTCTCTGCTTTTTAATATGTTATCTAGGTTGGTCATAGCTTTTCTTCCAAGGAGCAAGTGTCTTAATTTTATGACTACAGTCACCATCTGCAGTGATTTTTGGAGCCCAAGAAAATAAAAATCTGTCACTGTTTCCNTAATGTCTCTGCTTTTTAATATGTTATCTAGGTTGGTCATAGCTTTTCTTCCAAGGAGCAAGTGTCTTAATTTTATGACTACAGTCACCATCTGCAGTGATTTTTGGAGCCCAAGAAAATAAAAATCTGTCACTGTTTCCATTGTTTCCCCATATTTACCATAATGTGATGGGACCAGATGCCATGATCTTAGTGTTTTGAATGTTGAGTTTAAGCCAGCTTTTTCACTCTCCTCTTTTACTTCCATCAAAAGACTCTTTGGTTCCTCTTCACTTTCTGCCATTAGGGTGGTGTCATCTGCATATCTGAGGTTATTGATATTTCTCCCAGCAATCTTGATTCCAGCTTGTGCTTCATCCAGCACGGCATCTCACATGATGTAATCTGCGTGTAATTTAAAAATCCATCTGCCCTGTGATGGATAAAGATAAGAAGCTTGTGGAAGCTTGCTGATGGGAAGGACTGGCTATACCTGAGTGGCCTAGTGGTTTTCCCTACTTTCTTCAAGTTGTCTGAATTTTGCAATAAGGAGTTCATGATCTGAGCCACAGTCAGCTCCAGGTTTTGTTTTTACTGACTGTATACAGCTTCTCCACCTTCAGCTGCATAGGATATCAATCTGATTTCAGTATGACCATCTGGTGATGTCTATGCGTAGAGTCCATCTCTCGTTTTGTTGGAAGAGGGCGTTTGCTAAGACCAGTGCAGTCTCTTGGCAAAACTTAGTCTTTGCCCTGCTTCACTTTGTACTCCAAGGCCAAACTTGCGTTTACTCCAGGTATCTCTTAACTTCC
Source organism: Neotragus pygmaeus (assembly GCA_006410875.1). NCBI lineage: Eukaryota > Metazoa > Chordata > Mammalia > Artiodactyla > Bovidae > Neotragus > Neotragus pygmaeus. Next base: position 798,159 of record SJYV01029701.1, read on the forward strand.
TAGTTTTGCATTCCAGTTCCCTATGATGAATTTGATATTTTTTTTGGTGATAGTTCTAGAAAGTCTCATAGGTCCTCATAGAAGTGTTCAGCTTAAGTGTGTTCAGGGCATAGACTAGGATTACTGTAGTATTGAATGGTTTGCTTTGGAAACTTAGGTCATTCTGTCATTTTTTTAAATTAATTATTTTTTTAATTTTACTTTACAATACTCTATTGGCTTTGCCATACATCAACATGAATCCACCACAGGTGTACACAAGCTCCCAATCCTGAATCCCCTTCCCACCTCCCACCCCACAACGTCTCTCTACATTCTGTCATTTTTGAGATGGCCCCAAAGCACTGCATTTCAGACTCTCTTTTAACTGTGAGGGCATGCTCCATTTTTTCTAAGTGATTCTTGCCCAGTAGTAGATAAAATTGTTTAATCACTAAGTTGTGTCTGATTCTTTTTTGACCCNACATTCTGTCATTTTTGAGATGGCCCCAAAGCACTGCATTTCAGACTCTCTTTTAACTGTGAGGGCATGCTCCATTTTTTCTAAGTGATTCTTGCCCAGTAGTAGATAAAATTGTTTAATCACTAAGTTGTGTCTGATTCTTTTTTGACCCCCTGGGCTGTAACCCACCAGGCTCCTCTGTTCATGGGATTTGCCAGGCAAGCATGTTAGAGTGGGTTACCGTTTCCTTCTCCAGGGCAGTAGATACAATGGTCATCTGAATTAAATACTCCCGTTGCTGTCAATTTTAGTTCACTGATTCCTAGAGTGTCCGTGTTCACTGTTGCCATCTCCTCTTTGACCACTTCCAATTTACTTGATTTATGGACCTAACATTCCAGATCTCAGTGCAGTATTGTTTTTTGCAGCCTCAGACTTTACTTTCACCACCGAACACATCCAGGACTGGTCATTGTTTCTTCTTTGGCTCAGCCTCTTCATTCCTTCTGGAGCTGTTTCTCCACTCTTCTCCAGTAGCATGCTGGACACCAGCTGATCTGGGGGGTTCATCTTTCAGTGTCATATCATTTTGTCTTTTCATACTGTTCATGGGGTTCTCAAGGCAAGAATGCTGAAGTGGTTTGCCCTTCTCCAATGGGCCACATTTTGTCAGAACTCTCCACCGTGACCCATCTGTTCTGGGTGGCCCTACACCACATGCATCATAGTTTCATTAAGTTAAACAAAGCTGTCATCCATGTGATCGTTTTGGTTAGGCTTACAGGTAATTGTTGCCTCCATTTTCTTCGCACTTTATACAGAGATGGCTTTTGTTAACTGTTGAGTGAAGAAAATGAGGAAACAGACAGTAGAAACAGATCCGGTAAGGTTTCACTTCCACATAAATTCTGTGAGAAACACTTGAGGGTTCAGAGCAGAGGGAAGGTTTGGGGCTAAGCTTCTTGATTTTCTGCAGGTCTCTCTTTGCATTTGCCTGTGCCTTTACTTCTGCTTGGCTGAGGTTGTGCCTGTGAAGCTGGCATTAGGGAGAGTATCTCCTGTTTAGGTCACTGATGAGCTTTGGGTTTTAAAAGAGATCTTTTCATACTCTCCACCTTACCCCAGCCACTAAGGGTGACTAGGACAATCCTATAGGCTGTTATCTATTAAATATGTGTGTGTATGTATTCTGATTTACATTTAGAAACTTGAAGAATGAAAGTCTTCCATAATCCTGCTAATAAATTTTAAATATCTACTGTTACTTACTTGCTAAGTTCTGTTTAACTTTTTATGACCCCTTGGACTGAAGCCCACCAGGTTCCTCTGTCCTTGAGATTTCCTACGCGAGAATAATGGCGTGGGTTGCCGTTTCCTTCTCCAGGGTATCTGTCTTCCCAATCCAGGGATCAAACTGGAGTCTCCTGCATTGGCAGGTGGATTTTTTCCTGGTGAGCTACTGGGGAAGCCCGTTTAAGTTTCTGTCAGTTCAGTTCAGTCGCTCAGTCGTGTCTGACTCTTTGCAACCCCATGAATCGCAGCACGCCAGGCCTCCCTGTCCATCACCAACTCCTGGAGTTCACTCAAATTCACATACATCAACTCGGTGATGCCATCCAGCCATCTCACCCTCTGTCGTCCCCGTCACCTCCTGCCCCCAATCCCTCTCAGCATCAGAGTCTTTTCCAATGAGTCAACTCTTTGCATGAGGTGGCCAAAGTACTGGAGTTTCAGCTTCAGCATCATTCCCTCCAAAGAAATCCCAGGGCTG